>PVJS01016022.1:0-38054 GCA_004027185.1 Glis glis
GTGTGTGTGTGTGTGTGTGAGAGAGAGAGAGAGAGAGAGAGAGAGATAACCCAAGCCTACACTGATATTCTGTTTCTCATCGAACTTGCCCTACCAACATTAGTATCAACTGATAACTCCTACTTGAATCAACCACCACTAGGGTAGACGCCAAATGGTAATTTTTTAACTCCATCAATTTATCAATTTCTTTATTATTTACTATAAGGAAATTTCCTTTTTTTTTTTTGATGTAGTGCTGGGGATTGGACCCAGGGGCAGTCTATCTCTAAGCTACACATACAGCTCTATTATACTTTTTATTTTGAAACAGGGACTCCCTAAGTTGCCGGGGGTCCCACTAAGTTGCTGAGACTGGCCTGGAACCTGCAATCCTCCTGTCTCAACCTCCCAAGTAAAAGGATTACAGGCATGCACCACTACACCGAGCTCTCTTCCATTTATTTATATCCATCACCATTGTTATTTATTTTGATCTCCAAATTGTACAAGATTTAGCCACTGAGAGCTCCTTTAAGCTGGCTCTACTAACTTTTTGACATGCTCTGTTATTCTGAGTATCTCCTTTATTTCTGGCACAAAAATACTTTCCAGGCTGTTCTTGTACTTATCATGGAATCGGCTATTCCTTCAAGGAACATGGGTTTCCCTTTTTGTAGAGGATGGAATTTATAAACCACAATCTAGGCACTTGGTGTGCTCATTGCTGAGAGGTGATATCTGTTCCTTGACTTTCTTAGTGTGAATTTTTTCTATAGCTACTAATACATACACATATTTCAAAACCATGAGTTGACATACTTCCAATTCGAGTCTAATACCTTGACATTCTTTCTAATCTTCCCCTTTTTAAATTTATAAATCCTTATCTGTCAATGATAAACCTAGTTCCTCTTGCCCTTATATTAAGTATATAATAAATAAAGAATAGTTACTTATTTGCTCAATCCCCTATATGTAACCAACTTACCAATTATGTGGCTGCCTCCCTAGCTCCCATTCTGCTCTCCCTCCCCATAACCCCTAGACTTGCTGGTTTCTCTTTAGCCTCTGTACCTAACACTGCCTCAAAAGAAAGACAGGGGAACCAGATAAGAAAGAGCCCACTAAAACCCCAAAAAGGAACTCCAAATTTTCACCCCAAAACCTGCTTGTCTCTAAGACTTTGACTTCTTGCCAATATCACTACAATTCACTGTATTGCTAAAAGCTGAAGTCGAGGGTTTGGCTCTACCACTCAGATTCCAGACCTAATCTACTACCCAATCCTGGGTGTTCAACCTTCAAACTCCACCCCACGTGTGGCCACTTCTCACTATCTCCAGCGAGGTCCCTGCAGCCCAACTATCCTTTGCTGCATACACAGACTGTGACAAGAGTCAGCTCCACTCTCTCTCTCTTGCAGTCCTCTGGTCTAATTGCCAGACAACAACCAGAGTGGCTTTTTTTAAACAAATGACAATAAGCTCACAGCCCTACCCTTCTCAAAATCCTCCAAAGGCTTCTCTCACACATACAACATGATCCAAACTCTGTACCAGGCCCTTGGATCACCTGTGTCATCTCTCCAAAACCTCACCTCCTACTACTTACCTCAGCTGAGGCCTCCAGCTACCCTGGCCATTTTACTATTCCTTAGGCTTTCCAACCTAGTGCTACCCCCTCAGGGTCATTAGATATTGCTTCCTTCCTTAAACTGTCCCTCATTCCATCACATGCATCAGGTCTCTATTGAATGTCACCTCTCCCAAGAGGTCTTCCCTGACCATACCACATGCCTTCAGCTCTACCTGTACATCTTGCTTTAGTTTATTACTTAGCTCTATAATGTGTTTTATTTACTTGCTTATTGTCTGTCTCCGACATCAGAAAGTAATTCTTATAGGAGCATCTTACTCACTATAGAATTCTCCTTACTTATAATAGTGTAAGCCAGGAATGGTGGTGCACACTTGTAATCCCAGTACTTGGGAGGCTGAGACGGGAGGATCCAGGCTTGTGGCCAGCCTCAGCTACTTAGTGAGGCCCTCCGCAATTTAGCGAGACCCTGTTTCAAAATAGAGAATAAAAAAATAGGGCTGGGGGTGTAGCCCAGAGGTAGAATGCCCCTGGGTTCAATCCCCGGTACCATCAAAAAAATAATAATAATAGTGTAGACATTTGATAAATATTTGCTAAACTGACACACAGCAATGTGTATAAAATGAAATTTTATAAAAGACAAATGTAATTATCTGTAGGTATGGATTCATTATAAATGCTAAAATAGCAGGGTTGGCTGACCATTAGCAACATCAAGAGATCATCATCAAACCAGAGATGTGCCACTTAGTAAGCAAACTTACATAATTATAGAATACTGAAACTGAAGATGGATTAAAGCAAGTTAACTGACAACCTGCTGTCTGAACATTATAAAAGGTAAGCAGAAACAGACTCGAGAAAAAAGCCTTTTCAAGCTGCTCAAATGACAAATATCTTCATAATAACATAAAGCTATATCTGGAAGACATATAGAAGATTCAAAAACGCATACTCCAGTGGTTTGTATATGCATCAAGAATGAAAACCAACCAAATAAAAGACCATCCATGGCTCTTTGCGGCCGTGAAAAAGGAAAAAGAAACAGAACCGGTGCACAAATGAGACAGATTGATGGCATGAAGGAAAACTTGACAAAAATAAATGGGACTGCAGGAAACAATCATGATGGTGAGGAAGAGAAATGAAAGTAACCGTTTCATCCAGCATTCCCCAGCAAAGAATGGAGGAAAAATGTAACAAGTAAAAATGAAAATTCTGCCCAATAACTATCTGCAGACAATGAAAAAATACATATTATACACATCATATACACTCTCACATTGCTATATGTGAAAAATATATGCTATTAAATATATGCCATTAAAAGGAGGCTGATAATTTTTAATCTAAAAATAATGAATAAATGGAAGTTATATCAAATCACAAGTGAAAAAAACTGGCCTTAGCATTTTTTTCAGACTGGGGTGTAGTTCAGTAATAGAGCACTTGCCTACCATGCATGAGAACCCAAGTTCCATCCCCAGTATCACAAAAAATAAGATAAATTAAAAAATAAAAAATATCCAATATGTGAAAAATATTTACAGTTTATAGTAAACTAGGTATCAAAATAAAAATCATGATAAATCCTAAAATGTAAAACAAATCATATAAAGGCCAAAGTGTGAATTATTACAGTGCAGGGATAAATTATGTCAATCTCTATCCCTGTCCCAATTTAAATCTTTGATAAAAATCTGGATTGCATTTAAGAGAAAAAAGTTTACAGGACAAATTATTACATTAAAATTTATATATTTTTTTCTTTTTTGTGTGTGGTACTAGGGATTGAATCAAGGGGCTTTCTACTTCTGAGGTGCAACCCCAGCCCTTTTTATTTTTTATTTTGATACAGAGTCTCACTAAGTTGCTGAGGGCGTCACTAAGTTGCTGAGGCTGTCCTTGAACCAGCAATCCTCCTGTCTCAGCCTCCCAAGTACTGGGATTACAGTAGTGTACCACCACACCCAGTTAAAATTGATCATTTTTGACTTGACAGAGAATAGGGAAATAGGGAATTCCAGGCCCTCACAAAGAAATAATTTACAAAGCACCCGAGATAGGAAGTAATAGGACACTTGGGGGAAGTCATTAAAGATCAATTCCAAGCCAGGAGTAATCCCAGGATTGTAATCCCAGGACTTGGAAGGCTGAGACAGGAGGATTGCTGGTTCAAGGACAGCCTCAGCAATTTATCAGAACCCTGTTTCAAAATAAAAATGGCTGGGGGTGTAGCTCAGAGGTAGAATACCCCTGGGTTGAATCTCCAGTAGAAAAAAAAAAAAGATCAACTCCTTCTGAGTTGACATTACCTCTCCAAAAGAATTCCTTCATTGGAAATGGGATTCCACCTAGGAGAAAAAAAAGGACCTTTTTTTTCTAACAGAAATGAATCTTGATCCAATAGCCAGTAGAAGCTTTTACAATCAGGAGCCCATGGTACATATGGCAACTACAAACACATTTTCCAGGTGGGTAGTGGTAGAAGACACTACTGAGTTCAGCACTCTGAACAACCAACCACACTTGGAGACTACTGGGGGAGAAAATGCACCAAGCCATCAGCCCCCAGAGGAAAAGGGAGAATTCTCAAATAGCAAAGAAGCTATCCCCCAGTGCAAGGGAAGAAGTTTCCCAACACATATCTGCTAGATAAAGAGGAGGCAGGTCAGAAAACAACCTGCTGCTCCCAAAATGCACTCCTGCTGTCCTGAATCCATGGAGGGATCAGAGCACCCACTGTGGTTCACTGAGATGATTCCACTCTTGTGTGTGGGAACATCTCTGCTCCAGGCAGCCTCCCATGCCTGGAGGAAAACAGGAAAACAAACCACACTGACTGGTCTCCCTCTGAATACGCTCTCATAAACCTCCAACAGGCCCATCACACGGCCTGGCGATGACACCAGACTGGTCCCTCCACTCTCCAGAGCACCATTTCATACACCTTTCGGCAAACCTCTTCCTCACGTTCAGCCGTGACCTTGTGCTCCTGTTTCTCTCAGAAAATAAATCTACTCAGAAGCACACCGCACAAGCACTCAACTCCTCTGCTACCCAGTATTGTCTCGTGCCTGCATATTCTGCCCTCTCTCATACTGCTGCAGATAAATGGACATTCACCTATCTAGGGCCAAAAGCTGCATGTGGACACTAGATCAGGAATGTCAGGCCTGTAATTCTCCCGCTCTCCCCCTAGCATTTACTTTTCCCTTTACACTGGATTCCCCGCCCCAGCCCACAAACACTCTCCCACTAGATTGTTTAAAGCGCTCTTGAAAGTCCTCTCACCCCCTCTTCCAGCTGCCACTTCTCTCTACACCCCTTTATAACAAATGCCATGTGAGAACTATCTTCACATTCACAATTTCCTTCTTCCCATCGCCTCTTGCCTCCACTCCAGTTAGGTTTTCATCAATTCCACTTTATCAACGCTGTTCTTCAAAGTCACTGAAAGCATCTTCTGGCTGGATCCAGGGTTCAGGCACCCGGCCCCTCGGGGGCTCAGCAGTGGCACTGGGCACAACAGAGCTATATTCTTCCTTTGGCCTCCAGGATGCCACGCCTCCTGGTTTCCTTGGACCACACTCCTAGCTCCTTCCAGTTGCCTCTACTTGTTCTTTATCACCCAGATCACTAAATGTTGGAGAGTCCACTGTTCATTCAAAAGACCTCTTCTTCTTCCATCTAGGTTCACTCCCTAGTGATTTCTTCCATTCCCATGGGGTTTAAACCTTTTGTTACACGGAGGACTCCCAACTTTTTTCCCCTAATCTGGACCACTACAGAGCAAACTCCATATTTGTCTACAAAATTTGCCTGTCCAAGAGCTCCCCTTCAATGCCTAACAGACATCTCAAAGCGAACTTGTCTATAACTGAGATGCTAGCATTCACCTCACACCTGCTGTTCTGTTTCCCCATCTCAGAGCATGGAAATACAAATTCTCACACCAAACATGTTGTCATCCTTGGTCATTCTTTCTCTCCTAACTTCTATGGGCACATGTATGTTCACATGCACACTCTCCATATCCTATCTGTCAGTAAAACCCATTGCTACCACCTTTAAAATATGTCCCCAAGTCCTATAATTCCACCATATCTACTGCTACCTCCTGTTCCAGTTATCTCATGATTTTTCATTTAGAAATGATCACTTACATTGCCTCCTAACTGATCTCCCTGCTTCTAATCCTGCACTCGTCCCACTGTTGTCGATACAGCCACCAGAGTGTGTTAAAATACAAGTAGGATCTTGTCATTTACCTTGACTCAAAATCCTCTAATGGCTTATCTCACATAGATAATGCTCTGGAAGGCCCTACATGGGCCGGTGCCCCCAACCTCACCTCTCATGTCACAAACAACTAATTTTGCTATTTTTCTTTCTGGAAAGTTCTCTCTCCCACATACCCACTTAGTTCACTCCCTTCCTTTCAAGAGGTCTTTGCTCAAATGTTATCTTCTAAGGGGGCAGTATTTTGTCAAATCAATCAATCAACATTATCAATAAAGCTGATGTGCTGCCAGACACAGGCCAGGCACTGACGACTAATCCCTGTGATGGAACCATGGGCCAGGAACAAGAATCCAGAAGGAGACTGTACCTTGGTCATGTCATTAGCAGACGGCAGGCGCTATACCCACAATCACAATAATATTTTTGTTATGTAAGTTGAAAGAATACTAAATGCACAACCACAAAACTACTTGGTGAGGATGAAGTTATAACAAAGATACATAATTTATCAGGTAGAATATAGAAAAATATTAATCATCCCAGTTACACTATAGTGTTGTTGCTCAAAGTGTAACATTGAACTGGTGCCAGGCTGACAATGTCTATTACTAGTCCCAGAGAAAAGAGAAACAGAAATTAAGAGCCAGCACTTAGAAACTTACTGTGATTGGACTTTGTTGTGACAAGTCAGTGAGTTTGTCTTTGTTAATCAGGATGCATACCTGTTTGGGTCCCATGTGGTATGAGCTCCAAACCTGTCATGTGCAGAAAGACCATTAGTTTGAAATCAATTACAGAAGAGGAGGAGGGAGGTAAGGAGGGAGGAGGGAGGCAGGAATGGAGGATGGAGGGAGACAGGAATGGAGGACAGAGGGAGGCAGGAAGGGAGGGAGGAGAGGGGAAAGCAGGCAGGCCCCTCCCCCAAACAGATTTATAAGTACTACTATAAAGTATAACTTTTCAGTGGCCAAAATATAGGCATCTACCTGATGATACTTCCTCCTTTAAATATGCAGAAAAAAGCTGTGCATGGTGGCACAAGCCTGTAATCCCGGTACTTGGGAGGCTGAGAGAGGAGGCTTGCAGGTTCAAGGACAACCTGAGCAATTTAGTGAGACTCTCAGCAACCTAGTGAGACCTTGTTTCAAAAAAAAAAAAAAATAAAAAGGGCTGGAGGTGTAGCCTGGAGGTAGAATGCTCCTGGTTTCAACCCCCAGTACAAAAAATTAAAATAAATATTCTTGCTTTTTGTCCTTTTTTTTCTTAATTCAAATGTCTACTCATTTTTTTTTACAAACTATACCTATAGTTGATTACAAATTAAGAAATGTTAAGGTTTTTCTTTTTATTCAACTGGCAATGGCAACATTGTTAAGTTTACTTCTTCCTGGTGACTAAGTTACAGAGTCTTCCTAGAGATCAATATTCCCATCTTTGGTATATACATTCTACTAAACTTTTCTCACAGAGCTTCCTGACTTCAAAGAGTTTCCATTATAACATTACACTCTTATTTCCTAAACCCCCTCTGTGCTCTAAATGCCCTCAAGATTCTTCTCATGTAACTATCCGTTTAGTTATCCATCTTCTCTATTGGACTAGAACATCTACAAAGGCAGGTAACCAAGTACAAATTGGTTTATTCCAATATCTACAATAGTTCCTGACCGATAATACTTATTTAATAAATATTTCTTGAGTAAATGAAAAAATAAATGAATTTATCTTATTACCTGTGGGTGAACCACAGGTATGGGAAAATATGGAGGCCCTCGACTGGCAAAAAGGAAGAGTAGATGTTCCCTAAACAAGAGGATATAAGGCCATAGTGTAATTCTCAGTATCACAAAAGGGAACAAGCTTTGTTCTTGAAACTCACATGTCTACTATTAAACAAAGCCAGTGAAAGGAAGTAGATTTCTGCAAAGGAGTGTAAAACAGTAAACAAAAATATTAAACCCAGTCATTTATAATAACAACAAGCATGACAGAAAGTTTCCTTTGACATAGTATGTTTGCCCCCAACATATTTCTGAACACTCATTAGGCTCCTACTAAAGCAAAGAATATGGTGGGGGGGCTGTAATGTGGAAGCAAATACGCCATTATCCCTAGAGCAGAACTGATTCCTGTCTAAGCTAATGGCTTCTAGTTTCCCTTTGTTTTTATTCTCTGGCTTGATAAAAAGAAAAAAGAAAGTTTTACACTGCTGCAAATTAAAGATTGAATGGTTGTTGACAAGTAGGGCAGGTTATTTAATATTTGATAATTCTGATTTCTAAGTGTCGTGAGCTTCTCTCCTGCTCTGGGAGGCCGGGCGTCCCAGACCTTTCCCTCCTGTACTCATCTTGGTGCGCTGGGTCCACAGAGGCACTGCAAATGCTGGGACAGAAGCACACTTTACATTCTGTAGGGGGAAAGCTGGTGCAAAGTCAAAACAGACTCTTGCAGGAGTCTTGTGGTTCTTAGCTAAATCTTGAAAGATTAGTAGCCATTCACCAAGCAGACAGCGTTCGGAGAAGGGTCCCTTTCATTCACTAGCCCAGTCCTCAGTGATGACCTGCTAAGTGGTAAGTACATCGCAGGCTCTGGTCTGGTCCCTGGTAAGCTTTACACCCTGCATCCGTGTCTCGCTTCCACCAGGCTGGAAGCTCTGTGCAGGTGCAGACCACCTCTCTGTGACTCAGTACCTAGCACATGCTCCCTGCACATAGAGGACATTCAAAACTGTCAATTGAGAATAAAATAAGCCTTTCCATTTGCTGGCTCTTTAACATCAGTCTAGTCAATTGCGTATAGAATTCTTCAGATTTCAGTCCTTCAAATTTGGTCAAAAATATGCAAATATTGTCATTTTTAGTTCAAATGTGATACCTACACTTTTCCCTTTAATTTAATCCTCATCTACATCACCTGTCCTATAATACAAGTGTTAAAGGTTTACCAATTTACAACTTTGTATTAAATTACAAGTCTGCTTTGAGGAGGGTTTTTATAAAACTATTACGCAAGTCCTATACAGTGTAATTAAATAAGTTGAACTAGCCCTTAGGGACCTCTTACTTTAAATGAAATTTCAGAGTCAAAGAGTGCCTGTGACCTTTACTGATGTCGTATCTACAATGCGGCTCTGAACTTAAACTAATCAGATCTTCTCCACAGAGAAGGAACTTGTGAATTTCACCCCCGCCAAAAGGATCAATATGGAAATTATTTTAGAACAAGATCATATTTTTCAAAGGGCACTGTGAACCCAAATACTGGAACTCACTGGGTGACTCAGGGCTGAGAGGGTATCTGCTGTTCTGTCACCACCCCTCCAGCTTCTGGTGGTTCTGAAGAGGCCAGGAAATACAAAGTCTTTGAAAGGTCAACCTCTCTGGCCCCAATCACCAATTTCTGATTCAACAAACAGCTCAGGGCTCCTCCTCCAAGCCAGGCCCACAAGGAGCCCTGAGGGCACCAGACAATCCAGGCCATTGGTTCCTACAAGCAGCAGCACCAAGTATTTATTTTATGCAACATACATAAGTTATCTCCTTAAAAATCACATGTATATTTAGCAGGACGATTATTCAGCTTAGTGTAAGCTGTGCATCTAAGATTCTCTCAAATTATCTCTAAGAATAGCCATAGGGATAGGGCACAGGATCAGAATTAAAGACCAGAATTGTACTTCTACTTATAACACTGCCATGCTGGATGGTCTTGACAAAATAACTTCAGATTTCTAAATTTGAGCTCTTTATATTCAAATATAAAATGAGCTTCTTTCTATGTGGAATGAGTTCTGAAGATTTCTATCTGACAAATGTGCCAAGCACTGAAAGTCTGATTCAGGAGAAAGGTGTACCACGCTTATTGACATCGTAGCCTCAGAGATTTGCTACACAGAGTTAAGACCAAAGACAGTACTTTCACTGAAGGAATTAATGAAGAGGTCACTCAAATTTTATGCTTTGGAAAGATAAAAATCTTATGCAGTCATTATTTAAGAAGATTACCTAAGAAAGAATGTGCTTGATGAGGATGATCCAGCCCCCATCTCTTATGTTCACCTGTCCTAACTCTACCTCCAATCCATCCTCAGTTCACTACCAGACTAACTTCATGAAACACTCATCTCCTTCTATAACACTCTCACTCAAAACAACTTAATTTCCCATTTTACAAAATCACATTTAAATTTACTTTGTTCATCGACTCTCTAACCCTGCTATGGTTTGGATATAGAGTGTCCCCCCAGAGGCTCATGTGCTGGCAATGCAACCCTATTCAGAGGTGAAATCATCAAGTCAGGGCTCTAATCTCACCAGTGGATAATCCACTGAAGGGTTGATAATTTGAATGGATTTAATAGGTGGTAACTTAGGCATGTGGGGAGTGGCTGAGGGAGGTAGGCCACAGGGTATGTGGCCCTAGGGACTATGTCTGTCCCTGGTGGCTTCCTGCCACACTCTCTGCTTTCCAGCAGCTATGAGATGAGCTGCTGTCCTCTGCCTCATGCTGTGCCACCATGAGGTCTGCCTTGGAGTCAGTTGACTATGGAATGCAGCTGTGAAACTGAACCCAAATAAACCTTTCCTGCTCTATATTGTTCATGTCAAGTATTTTGGTCACAGCAACAGAAAAGCAGACTAAAATACCTTCTACAATAATATCTATTATTCCCTACTTTGTACCTACTCAACATAGCCTCTTTGCTATCATATAAAGACATCAGTCCCAATACTATATCATATTTGTTCAAGTTCTTCTCCACATTCTATAACTCCTCGATCCTTAGAAACCCAAAGTAGTCTTCAAGGACCCCTCAGGTGCTGCCTCCTCTGTAAAGCCTTATCTATTTCCCATCTTCCTTAATTTTACATTCCTTTAAGTTCCCAAAATAACAAAACACGTGTTTATCCCAAGTTCCCAACTAGATTTTACCAACTCATGTGTCAAAACTACACCCCTGCAATGGTACACACATGGAAGGAATATGTTTGTATGTATGAGAACAAATGAGCTTATGGTGGTAGGCAGTGTGGCCTCAGAAGATGTACTTAGTCCCTAAAACCCAGAAATAGTTACTTTACAAGGCAAAGGGGACTTTGCAAATAAAACAGGGACATCATTCTGGATTCTCTGGGTGAGCCCAATTTAAGCAAAAGAGTTCTAAAAGCACAGAGATGTGGCAGAAGGGAAGTAGAAGATTCCCTGGAGTGAGACTCAAGCTACTGCTGCTGGAGAGGGCCACATGGAACAAAGGAGAAGGAGTGATCAGCCTGGAAGCCTGAAGACTAGCCCATGGCCAGCAGGAAAGGGACTCCCCACCCACAACCACAAGGAGCTGAATGAGCCTGGAAGGAGATTCACCCTTAGAGGCTTCAGAAAAGAATACAGATTGCTATGTGGCATCTGTATTTTGGCCTTGTGATAATAAGTGGAGAAACCTGTTGAGCCCCACTAAATCTAGACTTCTGACCTATGGAACTGCAAAATAATAAATGAGTGTTGTTTTAAGCTACTAAATGCGATAATTTATCATGGCAGCAATAGAAAATTAATCCACTCGTGAATATGGCTGTGCCAGGTCAAACAATAAAGCCGGCAGGACAAAATGAAATTTCAGACATGCTACCCAAACACAACCGATTCATTAAATCCTCGTTAGATGAAAGATCAACATGCTCACTTGGACAGGGATAACAGTCAAAGATCAGACTTAATGTTTCCATTTTTATTAAGGAACACTTGGCAAGACCGAAAAAGTCCCATAGCAAAACAATTTAAATCAAGTCAAACATGTTAGAACTACAGCATATAAGACTATTTACTTCAACTGCTTTGGATTAAAGTGAGAAATTTATATTAAAAATTCCAAACATTTAGGCAAAACATCCCCTTATGATCCAATAGATTTTCTTTGACAGGATTAGGGATACAGTCCATACTACAAAACACAGCAAAGTCAAATGGCTGCACACAGAGAGACTGTATGCACAGCCTTGTTATTACAAATGCTATACTAACAAGACAGCCACCAAGGAGCTCAGCAGAGCACATAGATAATCGCACATGATGTTCTGCACTAAATTGACAAATCGGTTATAGATAAATCAATGAAAGCAGATGGGATTTACCAAGAAGCTCTGGAAGAATGCACAGGGTAAAACTAAGAATTTCTTGGTTAAAATCCTGAAGTCATGTCATTTACAAAATTCCTGTAACAAAAGACAGGCAGATTTAAATATGACCTCCACCAAAAAAGACTTCAGGAAAAGAATGTGATACCTTGGTATCTAGCACTTTTACTTGCATAACTCAGAGAAAGCAAAAATATCACGAAAGGCAATAAATTTTAATCTAATTAAAAGTTATAAAAAATTTCCAAATGTAAAATATGCTAAGTGAAAAAAGCCTTGGAAAACAGAAAAACACATGCACAAATAAAATCACCCATAAACCCACATTCAGAGGTTATCATTACTATTACTCTTCTATTGGATGCTTTTCTGCTTTGTGTGCATTATTTGTGTCCCATTATATATCTATCAGTATCCTTATTTTAGAAAATACTATGCTTCTAGCCGGGCGTGGTGGTGCATGCTTGTAATCCCAGTACTTTGGGAGGCGGAGACCGGAGGATCTGGGTTCGCGGCCAGCCTCAGCTCTCTCTCTCTCTCTCTCTCTCTCTGTCTCTACCTAGTGAGTCCCTCCGCAACTTCGTGAGACCTGGTTTCAAAATAAAGCATAAAAAAATAGGGCCGGGGGTGTAGCGCGGAGGCAGAACGCCCCTGGGTTCAATCCCTGGTACTGCAAAAAAAAAAAAAAGGAAAGAAAATACTATGCTTCTATAAAGTTTAGAATTTATAAGACTAGACTTGATTTTTTAATCTTCTCACAGAATATTACTAAATAGTTCTCCTCGTAACAATAATTTTAAAATAACTCTACTTATGAAAACATAAGTAGATTCAAAATTCTGATCTTTCACATGTATATACATATATATATACACACACATATACATATATACACATACACACACACACATATATGTATGTATGTATGTATGTATGTATGTTGGGGGGGTACTGGGGATTGAACCCAGAGGCATCCTGCCTCTGAGCTATACCCTCAGAACCCCCTTTTTAAATTTTTTGTTTTGCAACAGGGTCTCACTAGGTTATGGAGAGTGAGTCTCACTACGTTGCCAAGGCTAGTCTCAAACCTGTGATCCTCTTCTCTCAGCCTCCCAAGTACTGAGATTGCAGGCCTGGGCCACCATGCCTGGTTTACATATATTTTATCTCTGGATATAACAGAATAATAAAATTCTGACTTCACAATTCACTTGACATGTGACACTGGGCAAGTCACATAATCTTCTGTGCCTCAATTTCTTTATCCTATAACATGGGTACAACTTAATTTGGCTCTTTGTGTATCCCTTGGAAGTCTCATCTACCAAAAAGAGAGAAGGCACAAAAACATACTAATAAAGTACCAAATGAAGCTGGGCACAGTAGTGCACACCTGTAATCCCAGTACTTGAGAGGCTGAAACAGGAAAGTCGCAGGTTTGAGGCCAGCCTCAGCAACTTAGTGAGATGTTCAGCAACTTAGTGAGACCTTATTTCAAACACACAAACAAATTAATAAGTAAATAAAAATAGTAAGTAAATAAAAAGGGTTGGAGTTATAGCTAGGAAGTACAATGCCCCTGGGTTCAATCCCTTGTATTTAAAAAAATTTTTTAAATGTACCAAATGAATTATCATGAGACTAAGAAAAAATACTTAGTGAATTGGCTAAAGATGGTGTAATATAAGGAATTTGTTTTTGGAAAGTAAATTTCAACTACAGTATCAGCTGCTAGGATTGGTCCTATTAAGTGATGATCTAGAAAAAAATCACAAGGAATTATCTAGATATGCTAGGGAAAGGAAATGTGGTGACCACAAAACTAAAGGCTGATGGATTATGCAACACAGAAAAGTTGAGAGCTCTATCCTAATAATGGTGGGTTTAAACGTGAACAACTTGCAGGCAATAAATTCAAGAAGCTGACTTCATCTAACTCTTTATGACAGGCTATAAGTTCAACAGTCTGGAAGATGACACATATCTAACTCCCTCAATGGTTCTGGGCTATTTCCTAATGAAACAGGCTCTGTAAATTCCTAAAGAAAGGAGATGAGTCTCATCAGGAATAGCATAAGAAATGCAAAAATTACCTGATTTCCTCTTCTATGGAACCATGATGTAATTCTATCTCTGACACCAAACAGAACTCGTACAGCGGTAACTCAAGAGGAGATGGAGTAAAACAACAAAAGTAGGCCAAAGAAACTAAGAGGACACGAGTTCCACATAAAGACAAGCTAAAGCACCGCGGCTCCACCAAAGGGAAGAGTAGGGTGGGCATGACTCAAGTTTCCACAGAACAATGCACATGCTTTAGTTCTGAGATGCTCCTACAGAATTTGAAGATAGAGCCTCCCAGCCATCAGAGAAAGTGCTGCCCTTTCAGAAGGCTTGGGAGTAAGTTCCTTCTAGCAAAGTTTCAGGCCAATAATGCAACTAGGCCCAAAAAGGGCTGTCATACACTTATGAATGAGGTATCTACTACTGGCTACACAGAAAAATCAGGGCTGCTTGCTTAAAACTCCAACCCCCTGGGATGACATAATCAAAGGCGAACACACTTCCCACTCCTACCCTAACCCTAACCCAAAACAGTCTCTGGATGTCAACAGAGAACTAACAGCAGGCTAATGTGACCCCACATAGCACTCTGTAGATCCTTCAGTGAGTACTTCCTCATACACCCAAATTATGAGTAATGAAGTCTATTACAGTTAATAAATTCTTATGAAAGTAAGTGCTTTTCTTTGAATGATTTTGTATCAATTTCTTTTAAAGTAAAAATATCTAATTCTGGATATCTTTCACATTGTTAACTGTCAGACAACAACCACAGTTCTTTGCATTACTTTCATAAACTTTTCCAAATGATCACTTAAACATACCCATAACAATTCATCCAAAAGACTACTACGCCCTAGTTAATATACTTTCAGAACACTTTGTGAAAATATTGGTAGAAGTATACTAGAAAATAAATTTCTTAGGCCGGGCGTGGTGGCGCACGCTTGTAATCCCAGTACTTTGGGAGGCGGAGACCGGAGGATCCAGGTTCGCGGCCAGCCTCAGCTCGCTCTCTCTCTTCCTGTCTCTCTCTCTCAATCTCTACCTAGTGAGGCCCTCTGCAACTTCGTGAGACCCAGTTTCAAAATAAAGTATAAAAAAATAGGGCCGAGGGTGTAGCGCGGAGGTAGAACGCTCCTGGGTTCAATCCCCGGTACTGCAAAAAAAAAAAAAAAAGAAAATAAATTTCTTATGGGGTCATGAGGGCTCAAAAAATACTTCATTTAGGAATCAGAGTACATTATCAAGAGAATATATTCATAAAAGATTTGACAATTATGTCTTGAAATAAAATATGGCTTAAGTAAAATACACATCACTTATTATCCTTTCAATTATTAGCATGTGGCGAATAAATCCAAATTATAGAAGTTATTGTTGGGTTAAAAAAATATGAAATAGCCGGGCATGGTGGCGCACGCTTGTAATCCCAGTACTTTGGGAAGCGGAGACCGGAGGATCCGGGTTCGCGGCCAGCCTCAGCTCGCTCGCTCACTCTCTCTCTCTCTCCCCGTCTCTTTCTCTCTCTCTACTTAGTGAGGCCCTCCGCAACTTCGTGAGACCCGGTTTCAAAATAAAGGATAAAAAAATAGGACCGGGGGTGTAGCTCGGAGGTAGAACGCCCCTGGGTTCAATCCCCGGTACCGCAAAAAAAAAAAAAAAAAGAAATAAGTATCACTCAGCAAGATGGTGTGCCATAGGTAGCTCTATTCGAGGAATTTGTGTGTATATATGTGCATGTATATATAAACACGAGATATATGTATAATTCATATATATACATAAAATACATAATATATAGATGTGTAATCTAATAATTATATATGTATCCTATAGGTGGGTAAATGTGTACATATATTAGTCTGTATATATAATAATTACATATGTATACAAATGTCTAATTTTAAAGTATCTTGAATTAAAGAATAAGAACAAAGGTAAGGTTTAAAATTTTCTTACATTTCTCAGCTTTATGCATCAAAGACTTAACCCTTTAGTTCTGATCTGATGAAGTGTAAAATAACAATTAGTAATGAAATAATGACGTGCAGAAAGTTCTAGTTATACTACATAAACATTTTCAAAGGTCAAAATGAAAAATTTCAGTTAAGTCCCTTCTACATAGTGAAGTATATTTTTCATTATTTTTGTTGCAATCTTCAAAAAATGATCAAAATAAGGTGATTTATGACTGAAACAATCATTTTTTGTGTGTTTTTTAGAAATAATGCATTTGTAGTTTAAGTAGTAAAATCAAGTGAGTTGAAAAAGTGAAAAATGCACAAAATTTACATCGCCATTACTCATTGGCTAACTTCCTTCTAACATTCTAAAATGATTTCCAAATACTAAAATAAGAAAGTTATTTGTTATTTCAGTTCTAAATTTTGAAGGACAAGAAAAGTCTGTGTATTTTAAGAGCACATTCTAGATTATACACAACACTTGATTTTATCAAAAACACAACTCTAAGCACAAATTATGAAGCATTTAGCTGCCTAGTATCTGTTCTTAAACTGTTCATGAAGTTATAAGTAGAATTTTAAATGTTTGAGGACATTATCAGATCACTGCCACTAAAAATATTTACCAAGGGCCTTATACACAGGCATCTATGCTAAGCAATGCCTGAGGATGCAATGTTCGCCCTCCAGTGTCCTGCTGGTCAGAAGTATGTCACTTTCTGAATTCAGTTGAGACAACAGAAAAGAAATTCACTTTTCCCCAAACACAGGACTCTTTCCTCCTTCCTTCCAACTTTATTCAGAATAATGACAAAAGAGGCTGAGAGTCAAGTTCAGCTGCAGCACTGTTCTGGCTTACAAGGTTGTTCAACAAGAGCAGAATGAGAAGTTATACTGCACCTCTGGGTCTGTCTCCTCACTAGTTCAACCCATCCCTTTCCTTGGTCTACTTCCTCCAACCCCAGACACAGGGAGTGATGTCAAGGGAACAGTAGTGTCAAAGGCAACTTCCAAGCCCATTAATATGTTTCCTTGTTTCATTAACAGAAAATAGAAATTAAGATAAAATATACTTAACAACAGAAGATTATACAACATATTCTACTTATAAAATGCAGAAATGTCCATTGTGAATCTCCCAAAGTTACACACAGAAAAAAATAAGTAAACTGGAATTTAGACTAACACATTCAAACTCCATCAGTGAGTATATTACATCTGTTCTGAAACAACCTGACTTGTCCTGTGGTTCTTTCCTTGTTTCTAAAATACTAATACTCTCTTCATATTGTTTGCATAGCTTTATCTGTTGGCCACATGAGTCTAAAGTGTTCATTAATTTATGTCTATTGTTTCTTCCATTGCTTTGAAACTTAGAAACATCATTCAGAAAGTTGATAAACATTTTATTTACATCTACATTCTCTCCTAAATATGAGATTTTGTTTAGAATTGTGTCAACCCTATAAATCAACTTGGAAATGACTGACATCTATAAAAATCATCTTCCTATATGTAGCATACCTCTTTACTCAAATATCTATCATTTTCAGAGTCTCTTGATTAAGACTTTCACCGCCTTTCAAATCTTCAATTTCTCCATGAGACAAGGATGGTCCTAAGTCCCACTACACAGGGTTACAGGGTTATTGAAAGGAATGAGTCAAATCCACTGAAGGACTAAGAATAGTGCCCATCACAGAGTAAGAGCTCAAGGAGTGTTAACTATTATTATTTGTATTAATATAATTATGAGAAAGCAACCTCATGTTATGCTGCCCTAATCTTGTACTGCCTACGTGACCTACACTGTCCGAATCTTGTTTATTTTTGAGGACAGGATACTCATAAGTCAGAAGATCCTCTCAGGTGGACTAGCAGCCACTGGTTTGACCTAAGATGGCTGTCAGAGTGACTCCAGGTGAAGTGACACACTTCCCAGAGCCAGGACAGTTGACAACTGTCATAACAATGACCAGAAAGAACCGTAAGAGAAAAGAGGTGGCACACAAATTCCCAGAAAATCTCCACCTGTTGACAGAAAATAAATGAAATGTTCCTCCTCTTTCTTAGCAGATCTCCCAGCCCTTCATTTCTTTTATTCTGTGTCTACAACCTCCTGACCAGAACGGGCTTGGGGAGTAGATTTGCGAGTTTATCTCCCACTTCTATTCTCGGTCCTTCACCGCTTAATGGATGCTTGGTCTTGTTATTGGTTCCATAGTTTCAAGAGGGAAAAAGGACCCAGTTTGGGGTCAAAAAATGGTAACGATAATACGTATGAAGACTCAAAAAAGTTTCTACTTTCCAAACCAGTCACATCATTTCTAGGCTGTACTCTAAGAAAACAACACAAACTACAGGGCAGGTTTTTAATGCACAGTTACTTTAATGACAGTATTATTTATCATTTTTTAAAGGTGGAAATGAGAAATTCCTAAGAATAGGCGAACATCAAATCTCATTACAATCACATAGCTCTTACAAAGACATGATTTTTAAGAAAACATGAAAAGAAGATTTCATTGTGATATTAACTGGGGAAGAGGGAGGCCACAAAATTATTTTTACCCCAAATCACAACCATTCATACAAAAAAGCATTGAAATGAAATGATTAGAAGGAACTTCTACCATTAAGAATGTTCACTTTGAAGAACTAAATTTTAAAATTTGCCAAAAATCTCACTGATATACAGATAGCAAAAAGTACATGAAAAGGTGTTATACATCATTTATCATCAGGGAAATTCAAATGAAAACAACAATAACATACCACTAGTCAACTATTAGAAAGAATGGCCAAAATCCAAAACACTGACCACCAAATGCTGGGGAAGACGTGGAGCAACAGGAACTCTCAGTGACGGTGGGAACGCGAAATACCGCAGCCACTTCAGAAGCTCCTTCCTCAAACAGGTGGTCACAACCTCCTGCTAGGCATGTACTTAAAAAGGCTTAGTGTGGGTACGTGCATGTGTGTGTGGGGGGTGTTTATTTATACATACATACATATATATACGTTATATACATTATATATATATATATATATATGGTAGATCAGAAGCATCTTCCTCAAGAACCTGAGAGCCATTCCTTTTAAATGTAATCATCAAATGAATGAGATCTTTTGTCTCTAAGACTCCAAGAGAGGACAGAATACTCACTTTGATAATTGCCAGGCAACAAACATGGCTGGCCTAACACCATTTACACTAACCAATCCCTTTGTACTTTTTCATTTCTGACTCTGAGCCCTCATATTCCCCCAACCCTTTAAAAGGTCCAAGTAAGTCTGAATGGAGCTCAGCTGTTTCTTCTACTGCTAGCCATTTAATAACTTCCTTATTTCTAACCACTGTGTAAGATGTTTCACAGGACATGGTGTCCTCTAACAAGCCATAAAGCCTGACCTCAGGATGACCCCAAGCTGGATGGAACTTAAAGTCCCAAACCAATAGAACCTTGGATTCGGGACTATACAAGGACTATGATCAAGAGCAAGACAGGCTGACCATGGAACCACAATGCAAGAATAAAATTGTCAAATCAGAAAAGACCCAATTCTTTCCAATCAAGACTCAAGACATTACTAGACCCTTTAACTTCTAAAGCCCTCAACAACCCTCCTCACTGGCCAGTTAGGGAGACAGATTTGAGCACACCTGTCTCCTTGTTGGTCAACCTTCAATAATGTTCTTTCTTTTGGCAAAAACCAGTGCATGGTATTGCCTTCTATGGACATTGAGCAGCAAGCCCTATCTTGTTATCCAGGTTTGATGGTTTCTTGCAACACTGAACATACTCATACCATCCAGCAGTAGTGGTCCATAGTATTTACCCAAAGGAGTTGAAATGTTTAAAAACCAGTGTACATGTTTATGGTAGTTGTTTTCATAATTACCAAAACTTGGAAGCAAAGAAGATGCCCTTTGGTAGGTGAATGGATATAGATACAGATGATTATTGAGCACTAGAAGGAAATGAGCCATCAAGTCATGAAAGCACATGAAGAAACATAAATACATACTACTAAGTGGAGAAGCCAATCTGAAAAGCTTCCATGCTGTATGATTCCAACCACACATCTTCTGGAAAAGGGTAAAACTCTGCAGACAGTGAAAATATCAGTGGTTGCCAGAGGTAGGGAGGGAGGGATGAATGGGGAGCACAGAGGATTTTTAGGGCAGTGACAATACTCTGTTTATTATCACAGTAGATACCTGCCTGAGAAGTTTGCCCATATCCATAAAATGTATAACACCAAGCTGGCATAGTGGCGCATGCCTGTAATTCCAGTACTTGGTAAACAGAAGGATCATAGGTTCAAGATCAGCCTCAGCAAATCACTGAGACTCTCAGCAACCTAGAAAGACCCTGCTTCAAATTTTTTAAAAAAGGGGTGGGGTGAGCCGGGCGTGGTGGTGCACTCTTGTAATCCCAGTACTTTGGGAGGCGGAGACCGGAGGATCCAGGTTTGTGGCCAGCCTCAGCGCTCGCTCTCTCTGTCTCTCTCTCTCTCCACTTAGTGAGGCCCTCTGCAACTTCGTGAGATCCGGTTTCAAAATAAAGTATAAAAAATAGGGCCGGGGGTATAGCGCGGAGGTAGAACGCCCCTGGGTTCAATCCCAGGTACCACAAAAAAAAAAGGGGTGGGGTGCTGGGGGTGTAGCTCAGAGGTAGAATGCCCCTGGGTTGAATGCCCAGTATCACACACAAATAAAAAATGTACCACCAAAAGAAAACTCTAATCCTCAGGTGATAACGATGCACCAATGTAAGTTCATTCTGGTGGGAGATGCTGATGATGGGGGAGGCAGGCTACATACGTGTGCAACCAGGGGTGTATAGGAAATCTCTGAACTTTCTGCTCAATTTTACTGTGCACCTAAACTGTTCTAAAAACTAGTCTCTTTACAACAGGAGGTGGGGTTGCCTCAGAATGGTGAAATTATAGTTGATAGTTTATTTTTTGCATCCTTAAGCTTCTTATGCTTTACTAATTTTCTATGAACTTATTTTATAATAAAATTTTTTATACTTGCTTGTTGATACTGCCACTTAACAAAATTATCAGGAAAAAACTGGATTACAGGGTTAAAGGGATCTACAATGTTAAGCAGACAGGAATAACTGCTAAATAAACATTTTGACAAGCCATTTAACAGAGTCTGACAATTTGATTAGCAAAATTTACCAAGTAGTTAAATGTTCATTAAACAGGAATATTTTAATGTAAAGTACTAAAGTAAGTAAAATGACCTAAATAATCTACTTATTGAACCTTAAAAATTTTTTAAGCTTGAAAAAATTTAGGTTACTTTTGAACTAGAACTTTATTTAAAATCCTTAGTCTTTAAATGAGATGAGAAATTCTGGAACATGTAAATATGTGAAGCTATCACTCTGCATAGAAAAAGAATCAAAATATAGCATATTTTCAGAATATACTAAATTATACTGTAAATGCCCAACAAAGAAGTAAAAACGTTCTAAACCACTCTATTACATTAGCAGTAGGCCTAAAGTGAGTGATTTCAATAGAATCAAGTATAACCTGGGATTGTCTTCAACTCCTCTCTCTGAGATCAACTCACCCTGGAATTCTGCTTGTTGCATTCACAAAGAATCCCTGCTGGGCTAGCCCAAGCACTGACACCATTCTACTTAGATTACCACAATAGCCCTCTATTAAGGCCTCCCATTTTCACCCAGTCTCCCCAGTCTGGTCCGCATTTTCACTCTGTCCCACCATCTGGTTCCCTGGCTTCCATGCTGGCCCCCTATGCCCAGCCCTGACCCATGAGCAGGTCCCCCTGCTTTCGCCCTGTCTTCCTGTGCTCTTCAACAGGGCAGCAAGAATCATCTTTCCACTGCTCTTTCTGATGGCTTCCCATCTGTCACGGTATAGATCTGGAATGTCAGCTAAAAACTCCTGTGCTGAACACTTGGTCCCAATGCAGCAAAGTCCTGATGTGGGGCTTATTGGGAAGTGACAGGATCATGAGAACTCTAACCTTATCAGTTGATTATCAACTAATCATTCCAATGAACTACTGCATAGGTTCCCAAAGGAGGTGACACTGCTCCCTGAGGTGAAGGAACAAAACATAGAAACATAAAAGAATGCGAATCTGTCATTACATCTTTCTGTTTATTCACTTAAAGAAGATAGGTTTCTAAGACAGGTTTCTAGTACTTTTTTTTCTCATAAGGGGGCAGTAAGCTAAGTAAGTTAGGGAACTTCTGCACTCGTGGGAGGATGTAGAAACTAAGCACATGTGGCAGGGTTGGAGTAAGTAGGTCACTGGAAGGAGGCCCTTCGGTACTATACCTTGTCCCTGGCCCCTTCCTCATTCTCTCTTTCTACTTCCTGGCTGTCATGAGCTGAGCGGGTTTCCTCTGCCACACTCTTTCGCCATGATGTCCTACCTCACCTCAAGCCCAGAGCAATGGAACTATTGACCATAGACTGAAATCTGAAACTGTGAGCCAAAATAGACTTTTCCTTCTCCAAGTTGTTTGTGTCAAGTATTTTGTTTACAGCAATGAAAAGGACTCCCTTTCCTGAGAACCTGCAGTGAGTGCTCATTCTCGCTTCTCTCAGGCACAAAGTCACTGTCACCATGAAGCATCTGTCACCCGAGTTAAAGTTGCAGGCCCCATTACCCCATTTTCCCTGTTCTTTTGACCACTGTGTAAGATACTATCTATTTTATTTGCTATGTTAATTATTCTGTCTCCCCCATGCTCCTATCGCCAAATAAACACTAAACAAGGGCAAGGATTTTAATCATTTTTGTCTATTGATGCTTCCCAAGCTCTAGAGCATGTAGCACATGCTAAATAAATTGTTGAATGAAGGCAAATGGTACATTTGTAAACCAATCATGGTAATCTGTCAAAAAATAACTTAAAAGGATAGGCTTCTAATTTCTGTATAGCTAGAGAGAATTATGCTCACGTAACAAAAAACTATGCTCACTGTGAAGACAAACACACACTGGAATGCCTGAAAAGATAACGACTATTCCAAAGTAGTCTCCCGTTATTTTTACACTTTATTGGAGCATTTAGTCTCACATCATAATGTACTTATAGTGATAGTGACATTCATGCACACAGCACTTGGTGAGTTCTTGTTTTTGTTTGTGTGTGGGGGGGAAGTAGTGGGGATTGAACCCAGAGGTGCTCTACCTCTGAGCTACACCCCAGCCCTATTTTATTTTTTAGTTTAAAACAGGGTCTCATTAAGTTTCTGAGGGCCTCACTAAGTTGTTGAAGCTGACCTGGAACTTGTGATCCTCCTGTCTCAGCCTCTCAAGTACTGGGATTACAGGTGTGGGCCACCACACCCAGGTCTCCCACTGTCCTTTAGTTCTTCACTTAATCCTTCCTTTGCCATGGTAATTCTTTAAAAAAAAAAACACTAAGGAGGTGAAATGATGTCACATGACATAAATGACAACACTGCATGGCCATCAAACACAGTGAAAGCAAAAGCTCAAGCAGCCAAGATACTATTAGTAACACCTGCTGCGGCAGAATTTTTGTGCATGTATTCAGGTATTGCTATCCTATGAAATTTTAACTCCTCGCCACAGGCTTCTTCATCACCTTGTGCTCCACTCATCTCTCACCATGTGACCAGCAGCACAGGACGGTTTGCAATGCTGAATGAAAGCTGGAGTAAAAACATCCCTGGTCCAAGCACTGAGAAAACACATGACATCTCGTTTTGATGAGGATGCCATTTAGGAAAACATAAAAGAACAGGATGCCACCAATGCCCCTCCCAGTTCGAACTCAGTGCTTGTCAGCCATGGCTGTATGTCTAAACCACCCAGGAAACTTTGAAAAGCTCTTAGCCCCACCCACCATATCTCCTGATTTAATTAATCTGGGAGTGAGGCACAGGCATATTTCTCTTTCAAAAGCCAGATCGGTGATTCTAAAGTGCAGCCTGAATTGAGAATGACTGATCTAAACACTCGATTCTCTAAAATTTAGTCTCCAAATATTTGCTTTCTATGCCAGGGTTGGGGGCAGCTCTCTGCCTGCTGAGGCCCTCTTACACATCCAGCCAGGCTATGACCCAGCTCTGTGATATCGGATCCAGAGCTAGTGGTGAAGGAAGAGGCAGAGGGTATCATCTAGGGAAAGCAGCCTGAAGACAGTTCAACTACTTGAGGGACCTCAATAACACTCAACATCTGAACCTCATTTGGGGACCTATAAAGTGGGGGTGGCAGAATGGCCCCCAACAATGTGATCCTAAGTATTTAACAAACCTGTAAATAGCAGTTGTGATGTGCAAGCCATCTTTAAGATTTTATAAACATTCCCTCTCACAAAGAATGTACCATTATCACCCTTACTTCCATGTGAGGAAACAAAATACAGAAAGGTAAAGGAACTTGCCGCAGGTCTCATATTGTCTGGGCTGGGATTCAGACTCAAGTGGCTTTGGCTCCTGGATCAGCCAGAGCAGCTCACAGACTAGCAGCAGAAACATCACACAGCAGGTGCACTGGTGCATACCTGTAATCCCAGTTTTTGGGAGGTTGAGACAGGAGGATCACAGATTTGAGGCCAGTGCATGGTAACTTAGTGAGATTCTGTTTCAAACCACCCCGACTTCAATCCTCAGTACCACAAAAAACAAACAACAAAGAAACACCATACAAAAGGAAGCCCGAGTACCCAGTTACTGAGCCATGGAATGTTGGGTCTATCACCATGCCCTGCCTGCTCTGACTAGACCTCATTTCCACACCTATAACTAGAATACATTCCACATATTAAAATATTATAGATGTGCTTATTCTTTAAGAGCAGAATGAATTTTATCCTGCATTCAATAAAGAAATATTCACTTCATATAAATATCATTCATCCTTTCCCTTGTTCATCCACATTCACAAATATTCACTGAATATCCACTGCTAGCAAACATTCCTGCCACCAATGAGCTTCAAAACAAATGAAGGAAACAAACAATTCTGAGGCAATGTTGATATACTACAAAGCAATGTGAATATGAGGGCTCTCAGTCTTAAGACAGAAAAAAAACAGGAAAAGATTCTTGGAATTGGAGATACCTAAATTGCACTCTCAAGAATGATAAAGTCAGAAAGGCAAGAGTAATGATGAGTTCAATTTGGAGCATAAAGACTTTGAGCGCCTAAGGGACAGGGAAGTCAACAGCCAGTTGTCGACATCAATCTCAAGCTCAAAAGAGAATATGGCCAGGAAAAAAAGATTATTTGGAAAATGCCAGATTCTAGATGATAATTCAAGTAATAGAAATAGATGAGACAGCTAAGGTACAGTGTGTGGAATTAGAAAAGACAACGACCATGGATAATATCCCAAGAATCACCAACATTTAATGCCTGGTGAGAAAAACGGGAGCCAGAAAAAAAAGGAATAGCCAGAAGAGAAAGGAGAAAAGCAGGAACTTAGAAGGTCAAGAAAGAAAAAGGGTAAAACAATTTCAGGAGGGTCGATGATGTCAAACGCCACCAGGAATCAAGTGAGATTAGGATTGAGGAAGGGCCACTGACTGAAGCAATAGGAAAGCCATGAGTAAACTACTGTGGGGGAACTGCTGGGTGAAAGCAAGACTGAAGCAGATTAAGAACTGAGTGACAGCAGGTCCACGTTTGATATGTTTTATTTCTTCACTGACTTCCCATCCCATTACAACCAAAGTTCCACAATAGCAAAAACTTTACTATTTTTGAGTAAATCTTTATTTTGCTTATTACTATACTCCTAGTACCTAGAAAAATACAAGGCATGCAGCAAGGAAGTGTTCAATAAATTCGTTAAATGAACAAACTGGTCTTTTAAAAATGTTTTATTGTAAACAAAATCCCTTTCAATGGTGATTCATGCTTTGAATATCTACTTACCTTTATTTATTTATTTGTTGAACCAAGGGGCATTCTACCTCCATGCTATACCCCCAGCCTAATTTACTTTTTATTTTGAAACAGGGTACGTCCATCAACAGATGAGTGGATCACAAAACTGTGGTACATACACACAATGTAATTTCACCCATCCATAAAGAACAAAATTATGTCATTTGCAGGAAAATGAATGGAACTTGAAAATATGCTAAGCGAGATTAGCCAGTCTCAAAAAGCAAATAGTTGTATATTTTCTCTCATATGTGGAAGCTAAATAGAAATTGGGAAACAAGGGTAACCTCAGATAGAGAAGCAGAGACTCCACTGGAGTGATAAGATTTTTTTTTTTTTAGGGGGGAACACATAAAGAAAGTAACAGTTGAAATAATGCTATGTACATATATAAAATTACCAACGCCAATCTCAAAGACATGTGCGGGGAAGGGGATGGGGGGGCGTGACCCGGAGGGAAATGATCCATGAGATGTGTGCATATATAATCCTATCACTCTGTACCTCAGTATGGTATATAATTACAGTGCACCAATAAAGGAAAAAAAAAGTAGGGTCTCAGTTGCTGGGGGTCTCATTAAGTTGCCGAGGCTGGCCTCAAAACTGCAATCCTCCTGTCTCAGCCTCTCAAGTACTGGGATTACAAGCATGCACCACCACACCCAACTAGAAGTTCCATTTTTTATATTTCACTGAACATTATGAAATACTTAGGTTTTAAAAACCACCTTTATTGAAATATGTCACCTACCATAACATTTACCCATTTAAATTATACAATCAGTAGATTTGGGTATATTTACAACTCTGTATCACTATCCACAATCTAATTTTAAAATATTTAATGATCCAAAAAGAAACATCCAACAGCAGTTCATTCCTATTCCCCACCCCACATCACTCCATCCAAGCAACAACTGATCTACTTTCTCTTTATACACACTTGCCAGTTTTGGAACTTTCATTTCAATGAAATAATATATGGTCTTTGTGTCTGACTTCAAGGTTCTACATATTATAATATTATCAGTATTTTGTTCACTTTTATTGCTAAATAATATTCCAACCCAGCATAGTGGCACATGTCTGTAATCCCAGTATTTGGGAGGCTGAGATAGGAGAAACACAGGTTGAGGACGGCCTTAGCAAGTAGTGAGACTCATCAACCTAGTGAGACCCTGTTTCAAATTAAAAAATAAAATAGGGACGGGCGTGGTGGCACATGCTTGTAATCCCAGTACTTTGGGAGGCAGAGACCGGAGGATCAGGGTTCGCGGCCAACCTCAGCGCGCATGCACGCGCACGTGATATCTCTCTCTCTCTCTCTCTACCTAGTGAGGCCCTCCGCAACTTCGTGAGACCCGGTTTCAAAAATAAAGCATAAAAAAATAGGGCTGGGGGTGTAGCGCGGAGGTAGAACGCCCCTGTGTTCAATCCCCGGTACCGCAAAAAATAAATAAATAAATAAAATAAAATAGGGCTGGGGGTATAGCTTGGAGGTAGTATGCCCCTGGGTTCAATCCCCAGTACCACAAATAATAATAAAATTCAAGTATCTGGATATATCATATTTTATTTAGCCATTCATTAGTAGATGACTGGATTAATTATCGTTTTAATGAATAATGCTACTGTGAACATTTGTGTACAAATGTTTGCATGGATGTATGTTCTTGTTTTTCTTAGATACATGTCTAGAAAAAATGAGAAGTCATGTGATTTGTCTAACATTTTGAAAAACTACTGAACTGTTTTCCAAAGTATATCATTTTATATTCCCACTAGTAAAAATATGAGTTTCCCCCCCCTTTTCTACTTTTGCTTATAGTGTAATATTCAAGAAACTATCGCCTAACCCAAGGTCATAAAAACTTGCTCAAATGTTTTCCTCTAAGAATGTTATAAGTTTTAGCTATTAATGCATTTTGAGTTAATTTTTGTGTGTGGTATGAGGTCAGGAGTCCAAACATTGTTTTTAATATCCAGTTGTCCCAGTAGAATTTCCTAAGAAGAATATTCTTTCCCTACTTTGTCTTACCACACTTGAAGACCAATTGACTAGAAATATAAAGGTTTATTTTTGGATTCTTCAAGTGTGGTGTGTGTGTGTGTGTGTGTGTGTGTATTTCTTCATGCCACTACCAAAATGTCTTGATTACTATAGCTTTGGAATAAGTTTGAAATTGGAAAGTATGAGTCCTCCAACTTTTTCTTTTCATTATTGTTTGGCTTTGGTGGTCCCTTGTATTATAATGTGATATGGGGATCAGCTTGTCAAATTCTGCAACTAACAACAACATGGAGGTGGGATTTGAACTGTGTTTAATCTGTAGATTAATGCCATTTTAACATTAAGTCTTCTGATCCATAGGCATGGTATGTGTTTTCATTTATTTGTATTTTATTTCTTTTAATAGTGTTTCATAATTTTCAGTGTACTAGTTCTGCACTCTTTTTTAAAAATTTTACTCTTAACATGTAGGACTCTTCTGAGTGCTACTGTTAGTGTAGTAGGTTTCCTAATTTAATCTGTGGATTGTTTGCTGCTGTATACTGGTTTTGACAAGACTCAATCATTACTGACTAAAAATAAATCATTTTGAAATATTATGAATACTATAAACCAAATAACCCAATTCTTCCAAATAGGGTTGCTGGATATCCCTCAATTATAATGAATATTTTCTTATTCCTCCTTTTCCCCTAGAATTGATAAATTTTTAAGAATCTTGTAATTACGTATAATATAAATATTTTGTGTTATGCTCATTGCCATTTGCAGAGGAGGATGAGATTGCAGCAAGCATACCAATATCTCCATGTAATGTTAATTAAAAGGAACACAAAACATTAGATAATACAATGGAATCATTATCTAGTCCACTACACTGAAAACAATACATAATATTAATGATAACAGCATCTATTTAGGTAATTCCAGCTCTAAGAAGAACAAAATATTTTACAAACAGTTCATTAATCCCTACAATATCAATTCAATGACTTGGTTGGATCAGGATTATCATCTTCATCTCAGCTTTACAGCCAATAAAAGTGTGCTACAGAGAAAGTAAGCAATTTACTCAAGGTCATTCAGCAAATCAAAAGCCAGAGCTGATTTCCAATAATGTCTTTTTAATTTATCAAGACGTACTGACATATGTTTATACAAAATATCTAGTTCTGAAAATGTATATGAATCCAAATTTTGCATATATAATTACCCTCTAAATGTATCAGAGGTGCTATTAAAAATAAATAATCTTTTAAAACATTTTCTGGAAGATTGATTTTACTAAAACAATGGATGTCAAAACTCTCTAAAGAAGCAATCCCTAATTAATGATCCTTGTGTAAACCTGAATATTCACCTCATAGATTTGTTTAATGGTAGTGACTAATTAAGCCCTAATTATAACATTAATATTTTTATTCAAAAGAAACTAAATTTTGGTGAGTTTATGTATAACAGAACGTTTTGTTTAACGTTTTTAAGTTTGTTATAATAAACATACAAAATTATAAAGAACAAATACCTCTTGTCTGGAAGGGTAAAATAATAAGGAATGAGGATAAGAATTAAATGGTTGCAAAATACTTTCATCTTTCATATGTCTATTAATCACCAAGAATCCATGATGTGTATCTTAAAGAACATCAAAAGGAAAATATTTCTAAAACACTGCCTCAAGTTATCTTTGTGTGTGTATATGTATGTGTGGTAGTGGAAATTGAACTCAGGGGCTGTTATAGTTATAGAATGTCCCCTCAAAGAGCTCATTTATTAATATTCAGGGTTGATATAGTTAAGTCTTAAAAGGGTATGGCTGGAGAAGGTGGGTCCCTGGGGCTGTGGCCTTGGGCATTATATATGGCTCCTCCTCCCCTTGCTTGTTCTTGTTTCTGGCCTCCATGATGTGAGGAGCGAGGCCTTGCACTCTTCCCTCTCCATTTCCCAACACCATGCCCTGAGATCCATGATCCCCAGCCTCACATGGACTGAACCCCAAGCCATGAGCAAATAAATCTTCCTTCCTCAAAGTTACATGGTCAGGTCTTTGGATTATAGCTGTTAGAATGCTGACTAAGACAGGGGCATTCTACCTCTGAGCTACGCCCTAGCCCTATTTTAATTTTTATTTTGAAATGGTATCACTGAGGTGCGAAGGGCCTTGCTAAGTTGTTGAGGCTGGCCTTGAACCTGAAATCCTCCTGTCTCAGCTTCCCAAGTACTGAGATTACAGGAGTTCACCAATATGCCCAGTAAGCCTCACATTACCTTTGAAAACATATGGACAGTTCAAAATAACTGGAAAGTTTAAACGACTGTTCCTACTTCAACAAAGAATAAAAGGAAGTTTATGGTAGTTATGGACAAGTATTTACTTCAGTATCTAGGAAGATCAGAGAAAAACAATAATCAATTCATAATCAACTAGAAAAGTATACATACCAGGTCAACTGAAGTGGCTTAGAAAAACAAATTACTCCAGAACAATGTGCATTACTACTTCATCTATTTAGAATTTTGTTACATAAATAAGTCAGGTTTCTAGAATACAACCAGGAACACAAAATAAATAAATATTTTGGGTCACCAAAATACATGCCACCCCAAAAAATCTATGCATTAAAGACTTTTATGCACAGGCTATCCCTTAGGCTGTCACTCAGAACTTAATCATTCAGCTGTCAAACTATTCTAATCAGGATTTTTTTTTTCTGAGTCTCTAAACCAAAGCAAATTGGCAATGGCAAATTAAAGGAAAGGAGAGAAAAGAACAGTGATAACATTTGCTACCCAAGTAGGCAACTGAAGGAATCTTCTCTAGGGCATCCCATCAGTCTAGGGGAAATACTCTAAAGCCTAAAATCAAGCCTTACCTAAAAGAGCTCTAGCAGATGACCCTGCAATTAAATGCAAACTCAACACCTCACCCACAGAGTTAGACTGGATCAACTTTTTAGAATGCCACTTTGCATTATAAAGCACCTAAGATCCATAGTCATCTATGAAGCCTTCAGCAGAGAAGTTAGAAATAAAAACAGTACGAAAAAGTAACTTGGGGGAAAATAAGACTATGCAGAGGGAAAGAAACTTCAAAAAAGTCATTAAATTTTTCAGAGGTATGAAAAAACAATGTATCCACTAAACAAGAATAGGATGCTATGAAAAAAATGTGAACAACAAAAACCTATTAAAAATTAACATGATCACATAAAGAGCTGGAGAAGTAACTAAAAAAATCTCTGATAAAGTAGGTCAAAAAGTCAAAGAAATGAAAAATGAAAGAATAGTAAACAGAGGGCCAGTCTAAGAGGTGAAACATGCAAACAATAGAAAGGACAGACAAAAGTTGAGAGGAAAAAATCACTCAAAGTGATTCTTTTCAGAACTTTGAAAACTTTCAGAACTGAAGGAAATTAATTTCTGCATTAAAAGGACCTGCAGAACGGGGAGAAGAATGATCTACACCAAGCCATACCATGTGAAATTTCAAAACGTGGGGGAAAAATTCTTACAAATAAGCCTAAGAAAAACCACAAGATAACATAAAAACAATTGAGAAGAAGATGGCTTTTAACTCCTCAAAAGCAAGACTAGAAGATGGCAAAAGAAAAAAGAGAAAAAAATATTTCCAACCAAGAATTTTCTATCCAATCTAAGAATGATATTTTCAAATATACCATATAAGACCTCATAAAAATACATTTCTTTTTTTAACTCTTATTGGTACATTATACTCTTACTTCCTAATGTAGTTCATAGTTATAGTGACATACGTGCACATAGCACTTGGTGGACTTTCCCCTGGCTCCCTCTCCACTCCCCCACTTCCCCATACAGGACATTGAGATTGGCATTCTCACATATCCAGTTTTAATCTCAAAGGGTACTGGATGACATGCCCAACCAACACAATAAAATAATCCAAAACAAGGGAAGGGGGCAGGGGATATGAGAAATGAGATCCAGTACAAGTAAGAAGCAAAAGGACATGAACACAGTAAAGGGTGTTCCTAGGATCAGAGCTGTGTAACTATTGTAGAGAACATGGTTCTAAATTACAGCAACATGACTAAAGAGATGAATGTGTGGAGAGCCCTCACCATCCCCTCTCCCTTTACATCTTAGCCGGAATACAAAATGCTCAGCAAGTCTCACCAAAACTGTTACCTGTACTCAGAGTGTACTAGCCGCATTTTAATGGAGTTCCTTCACTATTCTCCTTCAATTCCAATCCCACCTTGATGCCTTTATCAGCTGAGGACATTCTTTTTACCCTACAATGGTCCACTTTGATTACTTCTGAAAGTGCAGGCAGGAGCAGTGAATTCAGAAAGATGGAATAGAACCCAACATAGTGGCTCACATCTGTAATCTTGGGAGGCTGAGGCAGGAGGACTGCAAGTTCTACTCCAGCCTGGGCAATTTAGCAAGATCTTGTCTCAAACATTTTTTTAAAAAGGGGGCTAGGGTGCGTACCTCAGTGGTAGAGCATCCTGGGTTCAATCCCACTACAGGAAGGAAGGCAGGAAGGAAAAAATCCTCATCACTTCTAAACATATTTCTGGTAGGCATAATACATGACTGACAACAGCCCTGCCAGATTTCCTGACCACAGGAAGTCTCATGTTCTCCAGGATTCGTTCGGGACCCAGGCCACAGACATGCCCAGTAGGCATTTCTGTAAACTCCTCGGAAAATAAAGCCCAACTACAACTCGCATTCAGTTTCTCTTCTCATGGGAGCCTGGGATGATAATACTGCGCTTCCTTTACCCAGTAAGGTGGACACCAGCCACTTAATTACTCAAACAACAATATGGGTAACCTGTGAAGAAGAGCAAGGAAACATCCTGTGTGTACCTCTGCAGGAAGGGGAAGGAAAACAATGGAGAAGGGCATGTGGAGGCTCCTTACTAACCTGGTAATTGTGCTTAGGTATTCATTTTATTACTATTCTTCACACCATCATACATCTAATATGCTCTCCCTTATGTAGCATATATCTCATAATTTTAAAAATGTGAAAATAAAAACAGCAAGAAAAAAGGCTAAGTCATTTAGAAATGATTAATAAAGTATTTAATAAGTCAAATTAGTGTCTGAGAAGGCATTCATGCAAGTTAGTCTTGCATAAATGATTCTTAATTGTTGAATTAAATCAATGCCTAAATACAGAAAGATGTCCATCTTAGAGAAACCATGTGATGATTAAATGGATAAGGCTTCAGCTATTCAGAAAACCAGGTTTCCTAAAACAAGTAATTCCAAATGCTACATCAAAAGAAAGAGCTGAGCCGAGCATGGTGGTGCACACCTGTAATACCAGTACTTGGGAAGTTGAGACAGGAGGATGACAGGTTCGAGACCAGCCTCACCAATTTAGTTTCAAAACTCAGCAACCAAGCAAGATCCTGTTTCAAATTTTTAAAAAATAAAATAGGGCTGGTGATGTAGCTCAGAGGGAGAATGCTCCTGGGTTCAATCCCCAGTACCACACACACACAAAAAAAAACCCTCATTTTATACAAACCACATTTCAAAGAGGTTAGGCAAGGAGCCCAAGTCTAGAAGGCTGGTAGAGAAAGAAACCAACCCTAAAACTCAAGTCTACCGAAGTTTTAACCTCTTACAAAATCTAAGAGACATAAGTGTGTCTATGTACACACATTTATATAATTGATGTTTTATACTCCTTATAAAAATTGATGTTTTTCAAGGCAGGCAATGAGTTTTTTCACCCCCAAAACCCTGCAAAGACAAGAAATTATGCTTGATTTTACAAATAAGTCCAAAACTAGTCTTAAGAATAAAGGTTTGAAAATTCAAATTAAACGTTGGCCAATCTAGCCCTGGGTTTTAAATGACCAATTTTGGGAGGGCTAAATTCTTTAAATCAATTATGATCGATACAAGCCAGATGGCTGGACTGTCAAACTGGATAGAGCTGTCTGCATGATAAGGTCACTGCATCTGTCACTGAGAGACTTTGGAAAAAGTGTCACATCCAAACACTCTCTAACCTCATAGCCCAGATATCTGAGAAAAGTCCATCAGGGATTAAGATGTGCAGTGAGGGGATTAGATGGGGTTACAGTGTGTGACAGTGTTTGTCTGTCAAATTATTGTTTGCATTTTTATTTTGGGAGGAAAGAAAGGAAACAAAATCAAAAGCTCTCCACAGCCTAAATAACATCTAAGGGGTTTATCAAGGTATGCAATTTTATTCCTTCATCTTTAAACCACTTTTACTCCATCTTACTACAAACAATATAATCTTAACAGGCTCCATACTGTGTCTGATATCAGGGAGGATATTACCATAATTAAATGTTATTTCTGCGAGGATGTGTGTGTTACAGGTTGAGACAAGATCATATATGGTATTACATTGCAATTTGCAAAATCGTCTCACTCCCGCTGCTTCAGAAAGTCACTGTAGAATAGCAACGACTGGAAAGCTATGGCACTTTCATAATAAAGGTGCAATGATGTCTGCAGCAGAGAGCTACAAAAAGAGTGATAAACATCATCTATCAAGAAATAAAAAAGGAAATGTAAAAAGAGCAGGTAGCTCGACATTCCCCACAAGTACTGTGTTTATCTACAAAAATCTACAAGCACCGGTCCCTCTGTGCATATTTCTTTCATAATTTCAGCACTGGGGACATCCACCTTTAGGGCAAACCAATTTAGAAAATAAGAGTAACCACTATGTTCATGTGGAGGTAACAGCCTTGCAGGAGCATTTTCTTGGGTCTCTCTTTATTGTTGTTATAGATTAAAACAAAGCCTTAGCAATAAGTACTGTTAATAAGCACTCCTATCTGCAACAAATTTAACTGTCATATATTTGTTGTAGACATTTTTCACAGGGAAAGTGACATGACCGAAAATACGAATTATTTAATTATTCTGTGCTGAGAATGTAAAGGACAGAAATAGAAACATGGGATTCACATTGTTTGGCTGTTTCACAACCACAGTTAAATCAGGCGACCTCTAAAGAGGAGTCTGATTGTGCACTCCTACTCTAATCCTGGGAGGTCTAATCCTTCTCCTGCCTGGAGAAGAAATTAGCCAAATTTAACTTGAATTTGCATACCTTCACCAAAATAATTGGATTAGCCAATGGACCCTTCTTTATGCTTTCAGAATATATTGAGAAGTAAATATTTGGAATACATATATTCAATATAAAATAGAAATTTGACATATGAAAATTCATTATTATGAATTTTGGTAAGTATATACCATTGTATTATACTTGACCTGAATCCTTACTGTTTGAAATATTCACCTTCACATGCAACCTATGCCATTAGCAATTAACTCATTTGTTCATGCAAAACAGTATGATTTTCCCCATATTTCAAAATTAGGAAGAGAAACAAGATGAAGTATGAACAGACAACCTCTCTCTACAATGCTAAAATTATTGAAGATAGAGCTTGATATCCCAAGATGTAGAAACTTATATATCATTTATAATACACATATGTACATATATATATGAATGATAGAATGGTTTTATTCAGAGTCTCTTAAATAATGCACTGTGGGAATTACAAACACAGACATAACCATGGAGTCAAAGCTGATGCTAATAATAATAAAAGCAGCTACAACACATAGCACAAGCTCACGGACACTATTCCCACAGCTTCATATATGCTTATTTGATCCTCCAGCAACCCCTAAAACAGAGACCCCATTTACATGCTGAGGAGGCAGGCCAGAGAAAGTAAGAGTCTTATGGCTGCTCAGCACTAACACAGAAATCCAAGACCATGCCAGGGGCCAAGCTCTGGCTTGTTTTTGTTTCATGTTTTGTTGTTTTTGGTTTTTTTGTTTGTTTGTTTGTTTGTTGCGGTACGGGGATTGAACCCACGGACGTTCTACCTCCGCGCTACACCCCCGGCCCTATTTTTTATACTTTATTTTGAAACCGGGTCTCACGAAGTTGTGGAGGGCCTCATTAGGTAGAGAGAGAGAGAGAGGAAGAGAGAGAGAGGAAGAGAGAGAGAGAGAGAGAGAGAGAGAGAGAACGAGCTGAGGCTGCCCGCGAACCCGGATCCTCCGGTCTCGCCTCCCAAAGTACTGGGATTACAAGCGTGCGCCACCACGCCCGGCTGTTTTTGTTTTGTTTTGGTGTGTGTGTGTGTGTGTGTGTGTGTGTGTGAGTGAGAGAGAGAGAGACTAGGAATTGAACCCAGGGGCCTTCTACTTCCAAGCTACATCCCTAGCCCTATTTTATTTTGTTGTTGTTATTTTGAAATAGTATCTTGCTAGGTTGCTGCAAATCACACTTAATTGCTGTGGCTGGCCTTGAACCTGTGATTCTCCTGTCTCAGCCTCCCAAATACTGGGATTATAGGTGGGTACCACCATACTCAACTGGGTCCAAGCTCTTAACCACTCTGTTATGTGGACTCACTATCAGGGACAAGGTTTACTACATAACTTTATTTTACTATTAAGTTCTTATTCGATTTTATACTGACAGGCCACTGAGAAAATATAATAAATATGTTCTAGTTATATCCAAAATTATTCTGGAATTTGTAAATTGAAATTTTGAAAGTGTAGGTAACCGGATCTACATTAGAGCAAAGCACTAACTCAGGAGACAGGTGGTATATTCTCTTCCTGGCTTCAGCAATCTAAAAAGAGCATCCAGGCAAGGGGAACATCAGGCACAAAGTCAGGAGTATGGTAGGACCAGTCAGGGGCCAAGGAAAGCTCCCTGTCGCTCACCTGCCATACCTGTGTGGGGAAGGCAGGGCAGGGAGCCGGGCTGCAGTGATGGAGGAACTAGACTATGGAGGAGTCAGTGGCGGTCTCGTGACAACCATGACATCATCACTCTTGTTTTTTAAAAAAGAATAATTCCATCATTGTTGTTACTGCCTGAACACTGGAAACTGTTATATAATCTAGCTATGGGCTTCATGGTAAGCAAAAAAAAAAAAGGAGAGGAAGGCCTCACTGAGATGACAGTTCTGAGAGTTCATAAAAACATGTGATCAACTGGATGTGGATTTTACAGAAAGCACTGAGGTTACTCTGAAGTTTCAAGCACCAGATGTTGATAGAAGCATCCATCATTAACCAAGACAAAGAAGGCCCCAGAGTATGGCACTTTATGAGAAGGTGGAGTCAACATCAGGTCTAAGGTTCCCACAGGAGATAAGGGCAGTGCTAACTTAACCTGAAGGAAGCAATGGTCTGAAACTCAGGTGGGAGGTTTATGTTGCAGACAGAGAGATGGAAACACCTGAAACCATGGGAGCAAGGAGTGCACACATGATACGGGATGATTTCACATCGCTTCCTGCACAAATGTCTACCAGATACATTTTATGAAGTAACCTCTGAATTACACAGCATCAATGAGTGAGATGATCCAAATAGCTGAGTCGTATGGTCTCTCTCACCATTTTAAACAGTATGTGAAAACTGCAATAACATTGGTGACTTTCCCAATATATTCTCCATCTTCTTTTTTTTTTTTTTTGCGGTACCGGGGATTGAACCCAGGGGTGTTCTACCTCTGCGCTACGCCCCCAGCCCTATTTTTTATACTTTATTTTGAAATTGGGTGTCATGAAGTTGCGGAGGGCCTCACTAAGGAGAGAAAGAGAGAGAGACAGGGAGAGACAGAGAGAGAGAGAGCGAGCGAGAGAGCTGAGGCTGGCCGCGAACCTGGATCCTCCGGTCTCCGCCTCCCAAAGTACTGGGATTACAAGCGTGCGCCACCACGCCCGGCTTATATTCTCCATCTTCTTTAACGGAATATATAAAAAACATAATTCTTGGGGGATGGGGAGATGTTGGTCAAAGAGTATACATTTGCGCCGGGCGTGGTGGCGCACGCTTGTAATCCCAGTACTTTGGGAGGCAGAGACCGGAGGATCCGAGTTCGCGGCCAACCTCAGCGCGCATGCGCGGGAGCGCGGGCTTTATCTCTCCTCTCTCCTCTCTTTCTCTCTCTCTCTCTCTCTCTCTCTCTCTCTCTCTCTCTCTTTCCCTGTATCTCTCTCTCTACCTAGTGAGGCCCTCTGCAACTTCATGAGACCCGGTTTCAAAAATAAAACATAAAAAAAAAAATAGGGCCGGGGGTGTAGCGCG
>PVJS01016023.1:0-38051 GCA_004027185.1 Glis glis
TTTTTTTTTTTTTTTTTTTTTTGTGGTACGGGGATTGAACCCAGGGGCGTTCTACCTCCAAGCTACACCCCCGGCCCTATTTTTTATCCTTAATTTTGAAACCGGGTCTCACGAAGTTGCAGAGGCCTCACTGAGTAGCTGAGGCTGGCCGCGAACCCGGATCCTCCGGTCTCTGCCTCCCAAGTACTGGGATTACAAGCTTGCGCCACCACCCCCGGCCTGTGGTCATCATTTCTTAAAAAAATAAAGTTATATCCTGGAGGGATGGTCCACCAAGAAGGCAAAGGAGAAACCATATGTGCCCAAACTGAACTCCTGCAGATGATGTACAGAACATATTCAGTTCAATTTTAGATTTTCTTTTACTTTTTTTTTTTTTTTTTTTTTTTGCTGTACCAGGGATTGAACGCAGGGGCGTTCTACCTCCGCGCTACACCCCCGGTCCTATTTTTTATACTTTATTTTGAAACCGGGTCTCACAAAGTTGCGGAGGGCCTCACTAGGTAGAGAGAGAGAGAGAGAGAGAGAAAGAGAGAGAGAGCGAGCTGAGGCTGGCCGCGAACCCGGATCTTCCAATCTCTGCCTCCCAAAGTACTGGGATTACAAGCGTGCGCCACCATGCCCGGCTTTCTTTTACTTTTTGATGTTTAACTTTTTAAAATTCTTTAATTCAACGGTTGCAAAATTTGGCAGAAGGAACTAGGATGGAGTGGGTTGGGAGTGAATCTATATGTGGGAAGGGAAAATGCAGTGAGAAAAAGTAATTAATAGTTGGGATATGTTCACATTCATGTTGTGTAAGGAGGACTCTATTTTAGTTGATGAGCCAGTTTTCTTTTAAGAGGAATACTAAAAAGCTGTGGTTATCCTAATGCCGGATTGGGAGAGGCAGCAGTAATATTGGTATGAAGTTTCAAAGTAAAATACTAAATAGAATATGCTCACAACTCTGAACCACTACAGGCTTGTGTAAAAGGCTTGTAAGAATTCAGAAAATTCAGTCTGTCTTAAACTTCATCCAGTGCATTTTTACAAAGATTCTATCAGTAAAAGATTAATGTGCTGTTTGTGGCTATAAATGATGTAGTGTTTCAGCAGAAGAGATGGCGTAATTGAGCATTGATGTAGTACTTTATAGCATAGCAAGTGTTTTCATAGTTTAGGATTTCACAAAGACGTTTTTGCACACCTTTGTTCTTTCATCACGCAGAAGTGGGCCAACTAAAAGGAACCAAGACTTCTTGAAGAAGTGACTGATTCCAGGGCCTGGGCAGGGAAACAGCAGGAGTTGGAGCTGGAGCTGAAGGTGCTCAAAGGAAGATGGGACATGTCAGGAAGTCACAGGAGCCTGCGCGATGGGGCTCCCACTGGGCAATGAGTACAATCTGAGCATCAAAGTAAATAGTAGTAAAAAGTAAACAGGATTATAACCTGTTAAACACAAGAATCCGTAAGTCCATGCTAATATAAGTAAACGAATAAACAAATAAATGGGAGAGAAGGAAAGCACTTCCTTAACAAACGAATAAATACAGAAGAAAAATCACCCGCTTCCCACCCAGCAGCGCAGTAACTGGTTCAGATGGGAGAAAGTGTGGAGATAACACAGTATATAGTCTCAGAGCACATCCCCACAAGATACATTTTCACCACAGAGGTAAAATATGGCTCCACAGTGCAGAAACCTGGCAGATACCACCTTAATTGAATGATCCAAGTTGCCATCACCTGCAACAGGGCGGACGGGCACCATGGCCTGCCGGAACTCGGCGTCACTATGCGGTGTTCCTGCCAAACGTGCCTTAGCCAGACCTAATCTTGAGCGAGCATCAGGAAAGACCAAATTGGGGCACAAGATAACCGTGGCTGAAGACACACCACTGATTGCCACAGGTGGTCTTGGATTTCCCTTTGCTGTAAAGGATAACATGGGGACGGCAGGCAGCCTCTCAGTAAGGCTTCTGATGAGACAGCAGTATTGTTTCAGCGTTAATGTTCTGATTTTGATCATTAACTGGTTAAGAGAGCTCTTCACACATGTGGGAAAGGCAGATGAAGGGGTGAGATTTTTCCAGAAGAGCTGCTGTTGTCATTTGGCTTAAACCAGGCTTCGTCCCCTCGGCTGGCTTCCATTAGCAGGGAGGAGGAGCCCTTCCCCTTCAACCCCCACCGCTCCCGGGAAGGAACGGGGCAGTGCCTTTCCTCAGCACCCTGCTCCTGTACGTAAGGACCATGCCCTCCCGTGGCTGCCCTTTGGTGCAGAATGCCCTTTCTCTCTCCCTGCTGCTACGTCCCTACAGAAAGGCCTGATTCCCTCTAACCGGAGAGGGAGCAGCGCCCCCTCAGCAGCTGACCACACGGGAACCCCTAGTCCCTGTGGGTCTGTTTTCCTGCTGGTGGGATGAGGGCCTGGACTCACCAGTCCCTGGGACCCTTCTACTTCCTGCAAACTTGCCTCTCTCTTAGACTCATCAGTCATAGCCTCTCTCTGAGCCCCTAGAAAGTTCTTCCTCAGGACATGGTCCCAGCCCCCCGAGAGACTGCCTGGGGAGTTCCGTCCTGGTGCAGGTGGTATCACAGGTGGATCACATGTCCTGACTCCCAGGATATCGTGTTGCTGTCTGTGGACTCTGAGCTCTTCGGTGAGCTCATGGCGCTACCGTTTGCTTTCTGGGTCACTTACTGGTTTCCGCTGCAGCACCTTCCATGCCCCAGGCCTGTGCTGTGCACAGGGGTCAGTTAGACACAGCACTGCTGTCAAGCATCAGGATACAGTATAGCCCCAATGGCACAATTTCTGTAACATCAGCTTTCCTCATGACTAGAAGTCACAAGAAGACCAAAGTCCCAGGCCAGCTCCCAGTGAGCTGTATGAACATGAATTAACTGAAGAGCCTCTGTGCACCTCCACCCCTCACCTGGTAAATGGGGTAGCAGTCTCACTGCTGCCCGCCCATCTCTCAGGGCATCAGTGGGCCTTCAGATGGGAGAATTCTATAGAGTGCGTGACAAATAAAAGGTAGTCTTGTTAATCCCTCAGCGTGCATACATTTGAAGTGCTTTGAGAAATATAGTCTCAAACACAGAGAATGACTATGTTGTCTACTTTCTACTGAGCTCAGAAGAGAGTACCGCAAGGGTCCAGCTGTGGACAGAGCACGCGGGGCCGCCCCTCGGTGGAGCCTGTGTCTTTGCTGCGTCAGCACGTTGCTCAGGCCTGGTCCTTGGTAGCAGGTTGACTGTGGCATTGTCCTTCCAGTGCACCAGGTGGCGGAGCGGGTGGAGGCCCTGGGCCAGTTTGTCATGAAGACCAGAAGGACCCTCAAAGGCCATGGGAACAAAGTCCTGTGCATGGACTGGTGCAAAGATAAGAGGAGGATCGTGAGTTCCTCACAGGTACGTCGTGTCTAGTGCATGACCTGGGGCAGGTTTCTGATTTTATAGTTAAGGGGGAAAGAGAACTGTCCTTTCTAAAAGCCCTTTCTGATCTTAATGACTTGGCTAATTAATTCTCCAAAAGGTGTGATTTAGCAGAAAGAATTCTCTTGTACACTGTAGAACTTTACCAATTTGGGTAGATTTGGAATTGTGGTGGTGAACCATTCAAAATCATTTTTTCCTGAGCATATTACATAAAACTGAGAACTCAGTTTTTTGTTGTTGTTTTGTTTTGGGTTTTTTTTTTTTTTGCAATACTGAGGATTGAACCCAGGGGTATTCTACCTCCAAGCTATATCCCTAGCCCTATTTTTTATTCTTTATTTTGAAACAGGGTCTCACTAAGTTGTGGAGGGTCTCACTAAGTAGCTGGCCGCAAACCTGCGATCCTCCTGTCTCAGCCTCCCAGGTACTGGGATTACAAGCCTGTGCAACCACGCCCAGCTTGAACCCAGTTTTTAGTCTTTTTTTTTTTTACTCCAAATTGAAAACATAAGTGATTGAGATTCCATCAATGGCTTTCTTTCATCTTAAAAGTTTATCAGTTCTTATGTCTTAAAGAACAAATTCAAGATACGTGTTTGAAAAGTAAAATTGTTTCATTTGCTTTACATAGTTTATATCTTTTTATATCTATATCTTATGCATTCATTTTCTATTGCTGCATAAAAAATTACCCCAAGGTTTAGCAGCTTAAAACAGCAAGTATTTATTATCATCACAGTTCCTACAGTCAGGCTCGCAGGCGTCAGTTCCTGCTCAGGGTCTCTCCTGGGTTGCTGTAAAGATGCTGGTCGGGGCTGCAGTCAGCTGACAGCTTCACTAAGGTGCAGCCTTGCTTCCAAGGTACCTGGCTCACATGGCTACCAGCTGGAGGCCTCTGTTCCTCCCCCACGGGGACCTTTCCATGGTTCTGCTCACGACATAGTAGCTGGCCTCCCCGGAGCAAGTGATCCAAGAAAGGGAGACAGAGGCAGAGCCACACTGTTATGACCTCAGCTAGGAAGTGGCGGTCCATCCCTTCAGTTGTGCTCGGTTGGTCATGCAGATCAGCCCTGATATAATGAGGAAGGAGACTACAAAAGTGTGAATATTGGGAGGCTGGGATGACGGGGGACTGTTGGAAGCTGGCTCCCATAGCTTAGTAATTTTTATGTTACATATATTACACATAGAAGTATAAACTAAAGTCACATGAGATATTCTGTAAATCCAATTTTTATGATCAGTGTTGGTTTCTCCTCACCCCTGTCTTCTGCCCAGCTTTTTCAAAAGAGGGCTTATCTTTTCTTAATAACCCTTATGAGCATAGAACTGTATATATTCTAGAAGATTCACAAGCTGTAAAATCTATGTCAGTATATCAGTGTAACATCTAGGACAGTTGTTATTAATTTCCTGTATTATCTATAAATGTATTATATCACATTATACTTGCTTTTCGCTTTTTATTATTTATTTTTTGTGACACTGGGGATTGAAGTCCTATTTTGTTTTTTATTTTAAAATGGGATCTCAGCCAGGTGTGGTGACGCACGCTTGTAATCTCAGTGCTTGGGAGGCTGAGACAGGAGGATTGCAGGTTCACGACCAGTCTCAGCTACTTAGGCCCTCCGCAGCTTAGTGAGACCCTGTTTCAAAATATAAAAGAATAAAAAAAATAGGGCTGGAGGTATAGCTCAGAGGTAGAGTGCCCCTGGGTTCAATCCCCAGTACCACCAAAAAAAAAAAAAAAACAAAAGATCTCACTAAGTTGCTGAGCTGGCTGCAAATTGTGATCCTCCTGTCTCAGCCTCCCAAGCACTAGAATTCCAGGCGCGCCACCACGCCTGGCTTTGCTTTTTCTTTTCTGTCCATAATAAATTTATCACTTAGGTCCATTAAAGAAGCACTGGGAAGTAGAACAAAAAGTTTTTACTCCCATTGCTCAAGCATTTCTTTTTAGTTTTCTGTTTGTTTCAAATGCTTATTTTTGTAAAGTGGTTGTCAAGATGTACACGTTGCTACCTAGCTAGCTCTTTCAGTTTTTAAATCCTTGCAAGCACACTGAGTATCGGCTTTCCTGTTGCTCACGTACCATTCTTGTTGGGGGTGAAGAGGCCAGGCCGCATCTGCATTGCTGGGCATACCCACACATCCTCCTCTGTTCCAGAGAAGTGGGAAGAAGGGTATGTGGGGAGGGGACTGGAAAACAGGAGAAGACTTGGAAACAGACTTTGACTCATCAGCAACATCTTCCCTTAAAAGGCAAGAGATGAGTCACCCCACCGAGTGGGAGTGGGGTTGGTGGGTGGAGGCACAGTCTCTCCAGGTATGTAGGCCCATGGCATATAAATTTGTGCTTGTGGAGGGAACCACATTTAGTTTGAGACTCACACAGTGGGTGGGTCACGAGGATAGGCAGGCGGTGATGTGGAAGAAGCCGCTGACATGGACAGTGCACTGGCTGAATGTCCCCCTGACCCCCCAGTGAGCAGAACTAGGCAGGTACAGACTGGGGGCCCCTACTCTGTCTCTTTACAAAATGCTTGCCCAAGCTACCCCACTCATGGCATGTGGCCATTTAGTAAGAAATTAGATCAGAGGCACCAGTGGACTGAGGGATTTTGTGTGTGTGTGATGCTCTGGGATAGAACCCAGGGGCATTCTACACCCCCAGCCCTATTTTATTTTTTATTTTGAAACAGGGTCTCATTAAGTTACTGAAGCCTTCTCTAAGTTGCTGAGGCTGGCTGCAAACCTGCGATCTTCCTGTCTCAGCCTCCCAAGTACTGGTATTACAGGTTGTGCCACCACGCCCAGCTCACTGAGGGATCTTGAAAGGCACCAGACCACCACCTTTGACCTTGCTTCAAGGTCCCTCAGCCACACGCAGCACAGAAATCTTTCCTCGGATGGCTAAAGCAAGTGTCCGTGTCACTTTAAACTCAGAGCTTGCTTCTGCTCCTGGGTGGTGTTTTCCAGTCTGACCCCACCCCACCCCCTCCCTCATTCACCAGGTTTGGCTCCAGACGGTTTGAGTGATTTGAAAATTGAGTCTGACCTACAGGCTGCCCCTTTACCGTCCCTGAGGATGCGCAGGGACCCATGCACCCTGCATGGAAGCAGGCCAGCTTGTCCATCCTCTTCTGCTCTCTGCCCAGAGAATGCCGTGTCCTGGCAGGTGACTGCTTCCGGGGTCAAGGCTCATGTAGATTTCCTCTGGTGAGTTTGCACTACAAATAGGAGACAGGGTAGTCACGCGCCACACCCCCAGCGTGGGTACCAGTGGTTACAGTGAAGTGATGGTGTTGCTGTGGCATCGCCAGGGCCCACCCTGACGGGGAGTACTCTTTGTCCACTGAACTGCCACAGGGATCCCCGTGGTTAGGGGCATGTGTCGCACGTTGTCCTTGTGTCGACTGTAGGGCTTTGCTCTCTGTGGTCACCTGGAGGAGTAGGGCCCAGACTGATAGTGGGCACACACAGCCATGGCACAGACGTGGACAGAGGTGAGGGAGGGCCAGCGCCCCAAGGCAAAGCGGGGAGAGGATGAGGCGCTGGGGGAGTGTGGGAGGGAGGTTTATTGTTTACCTGTCAGGTACCTAAAGGTGACTGCAGGTTTATCTTCCTGCTGTTTAGTTGTCTGACATTTAGGGTATGCGGAGTGGTGACTGTACCAACAATTTATGCTTGGTTGATCAAGAGAGCAGGTCTGAGCCCTGCTCTCTGTAGTTGTATCTATACAGAGATTGTAGGGTTGAGAACTGAGCCTGTAGCAGCTAGCCTGGAAAGTTCAGCTCCCCCACTCCCTTTTTTTCTTCTTTTTTTAATGAGTAGGCTGGAGGGTCTCCATTACCCAGGAGCTGAGCACTAGCTTTCTTCTTCACAGTGCCCGGCTGGGCACAGCTGTATGAGGATCTCTCGGCAGTTACCCGTGAGAACGTACTGCCAGTCCCTGAACCGTCTTCTCTTCTCCCTGCAGGATGGCAAGGTGATCGTGTGGGATTCCTTCACCACCAACAAGGTGAGCCTCATTCCAGCCACATCACAGAGCCCAGAATCCCCGCCTAGTTCAAAGTGCCCTGCCCTGATTCCGCTCCAGGCACCCTGCTCTAGCTCTAAGACCCAAGGAAGCCAGCAAGTCCGAGCCGCTCCACCAGCCAGGTGTGGCACACCTTCCTCTCTGGAGTGAAATCCTCTGGGAAGCAAGAGGAGCCACCCCAGAGGGCACCGCTGCTCAAGGGAGTGATCATAGCGTCTGGGAAGCAAGAGGGGCCGCCCCAGAGGGCGCCGCTGCTCAAGGGGGCGGTCATAGCGAGGGAGACTGCACATCCACGCGCGCGGTGCATTCACTCTCTTCCCGGTGGTGATAGGAAGTACCACAGTTCTGGGTCATCTCTCCCCCCGACCTTTTTCCAGACTCCATGGCACCAGGGAAGCCAGTGTGTGGTGGGTGGGGAGCCGAGGCCGCCATGCCGTTGAACTGGACTCCCTGTGATGTCGTAGAGTCTGAGCCCCTCACAAGGCTGGTCTCGGCACACACCTCAGATGTGATTAGACTCCCAACACAAGATAGAGGCTGTGTCTTATGTGTGGGTGTGCATGCATGCCTGCAACATACTGGCATCTGCAATAGAGCGTATTGTATATGGAATGTGTATTCCAATATTTATTTGGAAAGAAAGTCTTCCTTCTCACTGTATAAAGAAAGGGGATCTATATCTGTCCCCAACTGAACAGCACCCACATCCTCCACTGTTGGTGGTGTTGGCGTCCTGGCAGCAGCTGTTACGTGACATTGTTGAGGGAGAGGCCAGAACCATTTTGTGGAACCAAGTCCCTGCTGGTCAGGCCCCTGGGGAATGATAAAAGCAACAGTTTCCCCCAGGGCTTTCCTATACATCGCCCCCTCCCTGGAAGCCTCTGCCTCTCCCAGCACTGCTCAGCATCTTCCAGGCCGGGTGGGGCTTGGTCGTTTCTGCTTGCACCCTAGTGAGGCAGACAGCGGGGTTATCAGGGCGGGGTCTGGTTGCCCTATAGCTGACGGGGCACTTCAGCTGGTTTCCCTGGGGGCATCTGAAAGGCTGCAAGACTGAGAGACGCAGGGTTTTGGCAGGCAGTATTCCCCAGAGAAACACAACAGAGAAAAGAACACCTGGCCCTGAATGGACACTGGGCACCGTCGTCCCATCCCTCACGTCACAGATGGAGAATAAGGGCCCAGCAGGACAGACGTCCGGCCTGCTGGGGTCGCATGTCTTAGTTAGTGTCAAAACCAGGACCAACATCCATATCTCCCCTGGAATTGAGATCACGGACTCAGATGTTTCTGAAATGTGGTTTGTATAGTTTGTCTGCTTACTGGGGGTGTGGTGACTGAACCACCAGCCAGAAGCCGGGGGTGTTATGCTCAGGTGTGTGTTTGGGGGGGTACTGGGAATTGAACCTAGGGGCATTCTACCTCCGAGCTACACCCCCAGCCCTATTTTATTTTTATTTTGAAACAGGGTCTCGCTAGGTTGATGAGAGTCCCACTAAGTAGCTGAGGCTGTCCTTGAACCTGCGATCCTCCTATCTCAGCCTTCCAAGTACTAGCATGATAAGTGTGCACCACCACTCCTGGCTTATGCTTGGTTCTTAATGCTTCCATTTATGGTTCTCTGTCATGAAGAGAACACATGAAGGTCACCCTCCTGCCCCCACCAGCCCCCTGCATGCCTCTCCAGGACGGCTTCAGGACCACAGTGAGCAGAGGCTCCTGTGTGCCCACAAGTAAGCAAGCTTTCACACAGAAAAGTCACTCAGTACGTTTTTAAAGTGAGAACCAGAGTCAGTAAAGTAAAATATATACCTGAAAGGAGATGCAGATACACATTCAGGTTCAGATGTTCATGCAGAAAAACAGAGGGAGTATGACATTAAGAAGTATTGCCGGGCGTGGTGGCGCACGCTTGTAATCCCAGTACTTGGGAGGCAGAGACCGGAGGATCCGGGTTCGCGGCCAGCCTCAGCTACTTAGTGAGGCCTCCGCAACTTCGTAAGACCCGGTTTCAAAATAAAGTATAAAAAATAGGGCTGGGGTGTAGCTCGGAGGTAAAACACCCCTGGGTTCAATCCCTAGGACCGAAAAAAAAAAGAAGAAGAAGTATTAACTATGTGAAGAAAGAAGTAAAATGTTAATGTCTTTTGCTAGTTGAGTGGGTTTTGTTTGTTTTGGTACTGGGGATTGAACCCAGGGGCATTCTGCCTCCAAGCTACATCCTCAGCCCTATTTTATTTTTTGTTTTGAAACCGGGTCTCACTAAATTGCTGAGGCTGGCCTCGAACCTGTGATCCTCCTGTCTCAGCCTCCCAAGTACTGGGATTACAGGCGTGCAGCACCACCTCCAGTGCTAGTTGAGTTTTTGACTTTTAGATAAATATATGACATAAAGTGTGGTTGGTGATGGGATTCCCTGGTCAGGCTCCAGCCCAGCTCCAGCCCACAGCACTTCCCTGGGGAACTACAGTGTAACTCAGTGGGGCTTCAGTGCTTTTATTTGTAAAACGCAAATGTTAAGACCTGTGTAAGAGCACCCATGGTTCACTCTGGAACGTGCATGCTGTGTTTCAGGAGCACGCAGTCACGATGCCCTGCACGTGGGTGATGGCCTGTGCTTACGCCCCGTCAGGATGCGCCATCGCTTGTGGGTAAGCTCCCAGGATTCCATGAGCCATAAAATATTGTTCTGTTGGAAAAACAAGCAAACAAATGAGAATTTAGGAGTTTCGTTATTTACTTGTTAAGCTACTCCTTACAAACCTACAGTAGCAGGAGTTCAAACCTGCCCCTGTGCTCTCCAACGCTATAGGACTACAAATTGGTGCAAACATTTTGGAAAGTGAGTAAGTGGTATGTTTTCAGGAAGCCTTGAAAATTTTGTAATCTTTGACCTAGTGACTCTAAATCTAAGAACTTGTGTGAAAGGAATGACCCAAAATGTACCAAAGCCATGCAAGCAATGACATGTGAGGCATTTGTACCAAGGGAAACAAAGTACTCATCAAAAGAAATTGGTTTTTTGTGGGTTTTTTTGTGGTACTGGGGATTGAATCCAGGGGCGTTCTACCTCCGTGCTACACCCCCGGCCCTATTTTTTATACTTTATTTTGAAACTGGGTCTCACGAAGTTGCCGAGGGCCTCACTAAGTAGAGAGAGAGAGAGAGAAAGACAGGGAGGGAGAGAGAGAGAGAGAAAGAGAGCTGAGGCTGGCCGTGAACCCAGATCCTCCTGTCTCCGCCTCCCAAAGCACTGGGATTACAAGCGTGCACCACCACGCCCGGCTAAAAGAAATTGTTAAGTGAACTGTGGTATATGACTTGAATGAATATTATCCAGCCATAAAAAGGGAAATTCTCAATTATAATATATGAAAAGAACATCTTGGTTTCTAGAAAGATTGTGCCTTTTTCTCCATCTCCTGGAGCTCAGTTTTACAAGGTTGGAAGTGAGAACTAAAACTTACATAATTCCCCATCTCTCTACTAAACAATTCTGGGACCATTCAAAAATAACTTCTCCAGTTGTATGTCAGCCATGTTTGAAAAAAGGCAAAGTAAAGACTGGGGTGAAGTATAGCGGATGCAATAGGAGATCTCGCTGGATGATGAGACTATGGGAGCTTTTCTTTATGTTTTTCTTTTAGCTTTTTAAAATAAGCATATAAAGCCGGGCGTGGTGGCGCACGCTTGTAATCCCAGTACTTGGGAGGCTGAGACCGGAGGATCCGGGTTCGCGGCCAGCCTCAGCTACTTAGTGAAGCCCTCCGCAACTTAGTGAGACCCTGTTTCAAAATAAAGAATAAAAAATAGGGCTGGGGGTGTAGCTCAGAGGTAGAATGCCCCTGGGTTCAATCCCCAGTACCGCAAAAAAATAAATAAGTAAAATAAAATAAGCATATATTATTTTTACAATCAGAAGAAAAGGATTTTATTTTAAAAAGGAAAACTGAGCCCCCAATAAAAAAATTTTGGCCTGCTCTCCGGCCAGAGTCCCCAGCCCTCTTCCCCAGTGCCCCTCCCTGCATGCAGCTGTTTCATGTCATCTTCCCGCTCCCTCCCTCCTGGTGCCAGGACCACGCTCGTGTGCCCTGGAGCGCACACCCACACATTTCATATTTTCTAACTTTTTAAATAACTCAAAAGTATACTGTTTCTCCATTTATAGCTGGATGCTGATATTTATATGAAATTTATTCCCATCTACTCCTAAAATGATACAAAGTGGCTACAAAAAAAGACATATATGTGTGTTGACATCTATGCACCACATAAGTGACACATTTGGGGGAAGGAAGCCACACTTTTAAGGTCAGCACAGAGTTGTTCAGCCAGCTCCAGTTAAGACAGCACAGTCCCTTCAATACTGCCCTCACTCAGAGACCAGCCACAAACTCAGAGGCCCCACGTGCACCCAGGCCGGAAGAGCTGGACTGTCACAGCTGAATCAGAACGTCCACAGGGAGGGTCTACACACGCGGGTCCGTCCTCTCCTCATGAGACCAGCCACAAACTCAGAGGCCCCCGCGTGCACCCCCAGGCGGGAAGTGCTGGACTGGCACAGCTGAGTCAGAACGTCCACAGGGCTGGGCGTGGTGACACGCACGCCTGTAATCCCAGTACTTTGGGAGGCGGAGTCCGGAGGATCCAGGTTCACGGCCAACCTCAGCTCTCTCTCCCTTTCTCTCTCTCTCTCTCTCTCTCTCTCTCTCTCTCTCTCTCTCTTTCTCCCTCTACTTAGTGAGGCCCTCTGCAACTTCATGAGACCCGGTTTCAAAATAAAGTATAAAAAAAAAAAATAGGGCCGGGGTGTAGTGCGGAGGTAGAATGCCCCTGCGTTCAATCCCTGGTACCGCAAAAAAAAAAAAAATGTGTATTCTAAATTAAAAATTTTTTTAATTGTAACAACCCAATGCAAAATGTGAACCTTCATCGGGCTCCAGATTCTGAGGACAGTTGGGGAAGATGGAAAATGAATGGCATACTGGATGATGTTATGGAATTTTTGTTAATTTTCTCAGATGTGATAAAAATGTAGTAGATGTGTAGATGAATTTTCTTGTTTTTAGGATATGTAAATTCGCAAATTGAAGTTTTTAGAAGTAAAATGTCATGTCTGCAGTTTGTAGTCACATGGTTCAGAAATTGCTTCCACAAGCACGAAAAAGTGTTAAGTTGATGAATCTGGGTGAAGGGCTGTGGATATTAGAGGATTTCTTTGTGTCGTATTTTTCAGTTATATTGTAGGTTTAAAAATCTTCAAATTAAAGTTGGGGGAAAGGTTACAATTTGTGACACTGCTAAAAGAAAAAAAATTGGGAAGTTTGTACAAACAAGAAAACGCGCACATACCCTACTCATCTATATTAATGTCTATGCTTCTTTCTTTCCATGCTAGTGGCTTAGATAATAAGTGCTCTGTGTATCCATTGACATTTGACAAAAACGAAAACATGGCTGCCAAGAAAAAGTCCGTTGCCATGCATACCAACTACCTGTCGGCCTGCAGCTTCACCAACTCTGACATGCAGGTAAATAAGCGGGGAAGCTTGGGCGGTGGGGTCACTGTCTCCCGGTCGGTCCCAGTGGAGCTTACGGGCACTTACCTGTGTAAAGCTTTGCTGAGCTTCAGGGCTGTCCACTTCACGCATCTCCGTCCATACTTTACCTTCCTGTTCTAACAAATACAAAACCAAAACGCTACAAGGCATTAAATCTGTGCCCCACTTTGAATAAGCCACAGTGAGAGCAGCGGGACTCTAGCACTTCGACTGAGTTTCTTTAGCGAGTTGGAAACACCTCCTCAGCAGTCCTGCCTCTGTGCCCGCCACCCGCATTGCCAGATGCCGCCTGGCTCTGGGGCAGAAAGCCGAGTCTCGCCCCCAGGGAGCTTCACCGACGTCAAGACTGAAGCTGGGGAGCTCACCGCCCAAGGGGCCACAAGCTTGCCACGGCCTGCGAAGCCAGGACAGCTGCCACCTCAGGCCGCCGCAGTGTATGAGGGAGCTCCTAGGGAGGCGGGCAGGCCGGATCCCAGGGCCCCTGAGGGCCTGGCTGCGCCCATAGGCAGCAGGAGTCCTTGCAGAGTGAGTCAGATTTGGATTGAGGAGGAAAGTATCTGCGGCAGACGCAGGCCTTCCATAGCCCGCCGTGGCTTCACCAGTGATGTCAGGAGGGAGGCCAGACTGGAGGCAGGGAGTCCGGGTGTCTGTCTCTGGCAGGAGGGATGTCCACACATGGGGTGCCACCAGAGAGCGACATTTGCACTATTTGAGCCGGACTAGGAGTCTTGCAGACCTGTGCAGCAGGGGGCGCTGTGGCCACAGCCAGATGTCCTTGGGCCTGAGGAGCAGCCTATGCAATAATGCAAGACATTTAGTCTGGGTAAAGAGGCTGGGGATGGAAGAGCAGTGGGTTGATGGCATCCAAGGTCCCTCTGATGGAGACCCATCCCCCTCACTCTGTTGTCACAGGTACTGGCGGTGGGGGCTAAGTACTTTCTTTCTAACCTGCAGCTAGTAGAGATAGAGGGACATCCCAGCTGGCTTCCTCTGGGGGGGGGGGTGCAGCCTGGGAGGCAGTGCAGGGACAGGTCTTGGCTCCCCGTGTTCTAGCTCATGATCCGAGGGAAGGTTTAATTTCTATGTGATTTGTTTTTTTCATCTGCAGATAGGGATGGTAGTAAATCCCTCTCACCTAAGGTTTTCTGAAAATGAAATGAGGTGGTTTGTGTGAAATAATACAATCCCTGGTAAATATCAATAAATATTAGCTGATATTATTTTAGTAATATTAACACAAAGCTTTATGGGTGATGCAGATACATGGTCTGGTTCGGGTACCACTGAACTAATGAATCTTAACTAATGAACCAGAATTTTTTAAATTTAAAACAAAAAAGTCAGCCAGGCATGGTGGCGCATGCCTGTAATCCCAGTACTTGGGAGGCTGAGACAGGAGGATCCCAGGTTCGAGGACAGTCTCAGCAACCCAGTGAGACTTTCAGTAACCTAGTGAGACCCTGTTTCAAAACAAAAAATAAAAAGGGCTGGGGGGTGTAGCTCGGAGGTAGAATGCCCCTGGGTTCAATCTCCAGGACCACAAAAAAAAATCCCTACTAAGAATTTACTTTTGATTTTTAAATCTGTTTATTTCTTTGGTGGAAGACTATAATATGAAAATTTCCAAAATGAAAGGGCAAGACTGGGGTAATCATTTAAAGCAGACTGTTTGGACCTGATGTTCCCCAAAAGGACTCTAAGCTATTGATCCTTTGCAAGAGTTAGGCCAGGAGAGGCTGAAGGGAACTACAGCATGTTACCAGACGCTGGTATCCAAATGAAGACTTGGCTTGAGCCGTGTGTGCTCATAAGCTACTCTTACCAGCCCACGCCATCCTGTTGGATGGTACACACCTCCTGAGGGGAGTTGGGGCAGCTGCAGGAGCTTTGCAGCCTTGGAGATCCCCTGAGGGGGCTTTCAGGAGGGTTTCAGGGGCTGTGCCCAGGAGTCCTGTGACCTGAAGAACTCAACCAGCTCTTGCTCCATGGAGGGCCTGCAGTGGCCTCCTCTGGCTGCATGGAGACCTTAGGCCACCCAGACTGCCTGACAGGAAACCGGAGGCTGAGGGTGCAGCAGCAGGGCAAGGCCCGGGCGGGGCCAGTTCCCCTGCTTGTAACCTGCTGACGCAGTGGGGCACACCTGTAATCCCAGGACTTGGGAGGCTGAGACAGGAGGGTCACAGGTTCGAGACCAGCCTCAGCAATGTAGCGAGACCCTCCAACTACTTAACTAGACTCTGTTTCAAAATAAAAAGGTCTAGAGGTGTAGCTCAGAGGTAGAATGCCCCTGGGTTCAATCCCCAGTACGAGAGAGCGGGAGAAAGAGAGAGAGAAAAGGAGATTCTTTTAAGTGCTAGACATAACACATAAGAGAGAGGGCAAGAGAAAGGGGAAGGAGGGAGGGGGAGAGGAGAGAGTCCGCCTGTACTGGAAGTTGGCAGTGCAGTGCGGCAGCCATCAGGAAAGTGTGCAGTCACTCAGCTGAATTTATCAGCCCCGCTGCAGTGAGGGGAAACCTCAACTCCACTGAATCATTGGGGAAATCAGAGAAAGGTGTCTCCAGAGTTTAACGGTCCAGGCTGGGTGGTTTCAGGGTGGATCTTACAAAGCAGGCGGGAAACTGGCTTATGTCACGGTGCTTTGGATTGGGGAGCCCAGTGCAGCGAGGGTCTTGACGTTAGTCTCAACCAGTGAGCTGTTAGTCTTGATAAGCATGTTGTCTGATTGGTTCAGACAGCCTTTTCTTCCTGAGGCAAGCAGCTAGGTTCTTTTTACATGGTCCCACTATCACATGACATAGTAACAGGAAAGTATGCTTGGTCCCAGAGTTGTTTAACACAATCAGAGTTATGTCGGTTTCCTTCTCACTGGCTGTCCCATTAAACCAAGTCTTAGGAAAACAGACACCAAGACACGGTCTTTCTGCAAACCCTAATGCCTCGGCAGAGGCCCGACATCAGCGCATAGCAAGTGTTTACTGAACCTGTGTGTGCATTGCAGCACCCGACAGTGGCCCTGGAGGTCTTCTGGGGCAGCGTCCTGCCCTGGGAGAAGCAGCATAGGAGAATGTATCTGACAAAAGGCCCCCTAGACCTTTTTTTGTGTGTGTGTGGTACCGGGGATTGAACCCAGGGGCATTTTACCTCCGAGCTATACCCCCAGCCCTATTTTTTACACTTTATTTTGAAACCGGGTCTCACGAAGTTGTGGAGGGCCTCACTAAGTAGCTGAGGCTGGCCGCAAACCCGGATCTTCCGGTCTCCGCCTCCCAAGCACTGGGATGACAAGCGTGCGCCACCACGCCTGGCCCCCCTAGACCTTTGCTGTTCCAAGTGCGGTCCAGCGGCCAACAGGAGCCTTGCTCAGTGGCTGGGGAGGAGTGCAGCTCTGAACCCCCCAGTGCCCCACACCAGCAGGCAGCCCATGTGTGTCTTGTGTGCATGTCAGTGTCTGAGAAACACCACAGTGTAGCCACAGAAGCAACAGTGGGAACTATGGAAGGTTCTGTCCAGTAAGTGTTCACAGAGCACCTCCTGTGTGCAGGCGTGGGGCCCTGTAGGCACCACAGTGAGGTCACCAGGATTTCAACCTCAGGAAGAGACCTAAACAGACTCAAGGACTATGAGGGTGTCAGAAATGTGCTTTGGCCTTCTCGTTACAGGAGGGACTTGTGTGCCTGCACCCAGATTCATCGAGAATGTGTGTGTGTGTGTGTGTGTGTGTGTGTGTGTGTGTGTGTAGCCTGCTTTCCCTGGGGAGCATTGAGCCTCTGATTGACTCCCGACACTCTCTTTCCTCTCTGTGGCAGATCCTCACGGCCAGCGGTGACGGGACGTGCGCCCTGTGGGACGTGGAGAGCGGGCAGCTGCTGCAGAGCTTCCACGGGCACGGGGCTGACGTCCTCTGCCTGGACCTAGCCCCCTCAGAGACCGGGAACACCTTCGTGTCTGGGGTAAAGCCCCAAGGACAATGTCTAGGGTCCTTTGTCCACTGGGGAGGCACATGGTGGCCATTCTTGTTCACTTGTGGGACCAAACCTGACCCTCACCTAGAAGAAGCTGCAGGGGCCTCAGCTCCCTGCCACAGCCCCAGCTCCCACAGCAGTGGTGGCTCTGGCTCTGGGCCCCTCTGTTCTGCCACTAGCACTCGAGTCTAAGGAGGAATCTGGAATATTCTCCTGCGTTGATGCTGTGATTCAAGGTGCATATCTGCCATCTTGTATTTGACATCCCTCGAATGGAGAATTTGCATCTGAGAGCCCTAGAGATGCGGCACCAAGCAGGCCCCGGGGCTGCTGGAACCTGCCGAGTGAGGCCGTGGAATACTGTCCGCCCCACACCTGCTGGCCACCAGCCTCCTGCCCCAGGGTGCAGTGAGCAGAGCGCCTGAAGGCTTCGGGTTGGCAGACAGGCCACATGGCATAGAGCAGCACTAGACTAAAGTCAGCTACCTGGGTCCCGGCTTCACTGCCTGACCCGCATTTCATCACCTATAAATTTAACGTTGCGGGGCACAGTGGCGCATGCTTGTAATCCCAGTACTTGGGAGTCTGAGACCAGAGAATCCAGGTTCGCAGCCAGCCTCAGCTACTTAGTGATGCCCTCTGCAACTTAGTGAGACCCTGTTTCAAAATAAAGAATAAAAAATAGGGCTGAGTAGCGTAGCTCAGAGGTAGAATGCCCCTGGATTCAATCCCCAGTAGCACAAAATAAATAAATAAACGAATAAATAAATAAATTTAACGTAATACACAATAGTATTTGCCCCCCCCAAGATACTCTAGTGGTAGATGGGAGAGTTCATGGTGTGGAGCGGATGGGAAGGGCAGGTGTTTCTGTGGACAGCCCAGGGATAATAACACAGAGCTGAGCTGGCTGACTGACCGCCGTTCCTTGTGAGACGGCACAGAGATGCTCATGCTGACCAATGACTTGCACCTGGGAAACAATGTGGCCTCTCATTGGCAGGGACCCCAATTTTCTTCTGGGGTATTTGGCCATCTGTGTGTTGCAGCCCCATGCTTTATGTAGCTGCATTTATTACTGCTCAACTATACTTGTGTTTTCAAAATGGACATTATCATTATAGACTATATTGTCTCTGAGAACACTGAACACTCCCTTTAGTGTCCACTGAAGATTTGAAGACACTCCTGATTCCTTGTCCTCACTCCGTGAAGCTGCTCAGAGGGCTGCGTCCCACAGCAGGTCTTCCTGAGGCTCCCCTGTGCTGCTCCATCCCACCCTCTGCTCTAAGTTGAAGCCAACAATGTAGACACCAATTTTTTTTTTCTTATGGTACTCGGGATTGAACCCAGGGGCATTCTACCTCTGAACTACATCCCCAGCCCTATTTTATTTTTTATTTTGAAAGAGAGTTTTGCTAAGTTGCTGAGGCTGTCCTCAAACCTGCCATCCTCCTGTCTCAGCCTCCCAAGTACTGAGATTACAGGCCTGCGCCACCACACCGGGCTTACTACCCAAGTCTGATAACAAGATTGCTCTGCAAGAAGTTATCAAAGTGCTCCCAGAATCTTGTTAGTATAATGTGGAAAAGCTCATGTTTATGATTCTCTGGGTCATCTTAGCAACTCAGAGCATTTAGTTTACAGGTACAGAGGCAAAAGCCCAGGGAGGTGACTCACCCGTGCTGCCCATGGCTGACAGCAGGGCTATGACTGAGCCCCTGGTTTGCCAGTTCCCAGCTGAGTGTGCTTCTGAGCTGCAGACGGCCCAAGCCTGCCTCCTCTGCCTGTGCGAGGGTCACCCCGGCACCTCAACAAAGCTGAGGCCCCTGACTGCTCAGCTTTGGCACTGCCAACCCACTCATTAATGTCACAGGCGGCGCGCCCACCATGCACCACTGTCTGCCTTGCCCTCCAGGCTTACGCAGGTGGATATAAAGACAGAAGGAAGGGGAAACGAAGGGCAGGGAAATGCTCAGAGGAAGACGGTGCCTCCACTCGGAAATGTGTGAAGGAGGAAACACGCTGGAGGGGAGAGCTGAGTGCCTCACTCCCTCCACCCAAGACCTGGTCCTCGCTTCCTAAGAACTACTGGTTGAGGAAAGTAGCTAGACTCAGGAAAGCTGTCAGGACTCGTGCCCTACCTTTAGAGAGACCTCGTAGTGGCCGTAACTCTGGGTAATTTTACATTTGCAGGGATGTGACAAGAAAGCCATGGTGTGGGACATGCGCTCTGGCCAGTGCGTGCAGGCCTTTGAAACACACGAATCCGACATCAACAGTGTCCGGTCAGTAAGTAGAATGTTGATGTCAGTCCTCTGTCTTGCTGGCATTCCCTGGGTGTGGGTTGTCCTTAGTCCAGGAGCCACCTGCCGGCTCAGTTTACTTGGCTGAAAGAGGGCTCCTCAGCAAGAGAACTGCACCGTGCTCCAGGCCTCATGGAGAGTTCCAGTTCAATTGCTTTAGGGACAATTGATACCTCCCTAAGTCCAATCAGTATGTCTCATCCATTCAACAAATATTTACTATGTGTTTATATCCTGGAGATTATTCTCAGAACTGGGGCTGCAGTGATAAACAGGACAGACAAGATCTCTGTTCTCTTAGTGGAGATAAACTAGATAAAATGCAAATAAACACATTTGCAGTTTAACTTGAGATACTGATAATGCTATGAGGAAAAGTAAAATAGGGAGATGGGATGGGATGTGTTATTTCTTAGAGGATGAAGAAGGCCTCTTTGAGAAGGTGACCTTCACATGGAGGCCAGGGTGATGAAAGCCAAGCTTGCAGAGAATCAGGTGAAGAGCACAGAACCAGGATGCCAAGCGGCTCACGGGCGGCCTGGGGACCACTGGAGATTGTGGGTTGGGGGAGGGGTGCCTAACATGGTACTGTTTTGTCTTTTAAAGATCGTGCTGGCTATTTGGAGAATAGATCGTAGGGAAGCAAGAAAGAGAGTGTGGTGGTCATTTAGAAGGTTGTGTGAATTCAAGGAAAATGACAGTGACCAGAACTAAGGAAGATGTGGTGGAGACAGAAATGTCAGGAATTACCAAGGGTCTGAGATTTTACCTACCTGCGGTTAACAAGTTAGACTTGAGACTACTGGGTCAGAGATAAAGGGTAGCTCACTACTCACAGCAGGGGCAGTAGCCAGAGTATCTGCATGTTTGTGCTGGTTACCTGAGCCCCCGTTCCACAGGGTGACATGCAGAGGGCCAAATGACACCTGCATATTTCAGGGATATATTTTAGGAAAAGAATCCTGAGCTTAGGGAACCCAGATCTTTTATCAGGGGCAGTAACCAGTGATCCATTTCCTAAGACAGGGAAGACTAGAGGAAATACAGGGAGAGGTAGTTTTTAAGCTAGAAGTTTACTCTTACACTACAGTCTGAGTGTTGGACTGGCTCACGTGTGGTGTGTGACAGTACAGAGAGCCTGCTGTGGCTCTGGCCATCTAACTCCCGTGTCTGCTTCTAACCACATTCTCATCCCTGAACTCTGAGCCAAGTCTTGAGAATTAGGTATATGATGGGGGGAAACTACATCTGTGTGCACACTATCGCATTTCCCCTCACCAACTCCCTACAAGGCCAGCAGCACAGTCCCCTCTGCAGGGAAGAAAACTGGAGGCCAGTGGGCCTGCCATATGAGCCTCTCTCTGACCTATAAAAATGTCTCTGTGTCCCAGGAAGTGGAGGTTCTGATTCCGAGGGTATCGTATGGGATGGCCTTCCCAAGGGTTCTGACGGGCACTGGGGGATGGAATGACACTCCAGATAAAGTGCTTCCCACCCAAACTCTCTCTGCAGATACTACCCCAGTGGAGACGCCTTTGCTTCAGGGTCAGATGATGCCACGGTATGTTTCTAAGTTATTGAGAGCTTTTCCTTTATGAAAGAGAGACACACTCATTTAGTTTTTTTTTTTAAATAACATTTTCAAGCCAGGCATGGTGGTGCATGCTTCTAATCCCAGTACTTGGGAGGCTGAGACAGGAAGATCGCAGGTTTGCGGCCAGCCTCAGCTGCTTAGTGAGGCCCTCCGCAACTTAGTGAGACCCTGTTTCAAAATAAAGAATAAAAAATAGGTCTGGGGGTGTAGCTCGGAGGTAGAATGCCCCTGGGTTCCATCCCCAGTACTGTAAAAAAAAAAAAAAGAAAGAAAGAAAGAAAGAAACAAGGTCTCGCTAGGTTGCTGAGATCTTGCTGCTTGCTGAGACTGTCCTCGAACCTGCAATCCTTCTGGCTCAGCATTCCAAGTACTGGGATTATAAGTGTGTACCACCACGCTGGGCTCAAAATATTATTTATAAAAGAAAAATTAAGCCGGGCGTGGTGGCGCACGCTTGTAATCCCAGTACTTGAGAGGCTGAGACAGGAGGATTCAGATTTGTGGCCAGCCTCAGCTACTTAGTGAGGCCCTCCGCAACTTAGTGAGACCCTGTTTCAAAATAAAGAATTAAAAATAGGGCTGGGGTGTAGTTGGGAGGTAGAATGTCCTTGGGTTCAATCCCCAGTACCGCAAAAAAGAAAAGAAAAATCAGTCACAACAAAACATGTAACAGATACATGACATAGATTCTGATGTATCAACCTGAGGAATATTTAACGAGTGTATAAGTCATCTTCTTTTGATGATTATGTAATGATGTGGGAAACCGCATAAAGCCTAATGTTAATAAAAACAATAATAAAAGCAACCATTCCATTTATTTACACACATAACATAGAAATAAGACTAAAGGAAACAGTACAGACATTAGTTGTCACCTCTAGGACTCAGGGTGACTTTCATTCGTTTCCTTCTTTTTGTGGTACTGGGTATTGAGCCCAGGGGTGCTCTACCACTGAGCTATACCCCCAACCCTTTCTATTTTTTATTTCGAAACAGGGTCTTAATAAGTTGCCAAGGCTGCCTGGCCTTGAACCTCCTATCTCAGCCTCCCAAGTACTGGAATTTCCTCCTTTATGTATTTCTGAATATTGTCTACAATGATTTTTGTATTTGGTGTTTCTTTGAGTCTCTGCTGATCCATGGATAGGAGTCAGACTGAGGGACACAATAGTAAGAGAGAAAACTTAAAAGTTTTTTTCCCCCTAATCCCTCAAACCACACAAGTCACACACCTGCCGGTAGCTGTAATCATGTCACCACAGTGGAACCAGAAGTAAGTACTTCTTTGTCCGTGTCTTTGTGCCCCAGTGTCGCCTCTATGACCTCAGGGCAGACCGGGAGGTCGCCATCTATTCCAAAGAGAGTATCATATTTGGAGCATCCAGCGTGGACTTCTCCCTCAGTGGTAAGATTTTATTTCAGAAACTTCCCCAGGACTGAGACAAGACGTCAGTGAGACCCAGCTCTCTCTCGGGCTTCCCCCAGCCTTCCTGTGCGCCAGCGTGCTAAACCCACGTGTGCGCTGGTTTTCCTCCAGTGTGCCTTTTGACCTTCCACCACCTGCCCCTTCCCTCCAGGGCCATGGAGGCTGCACCCCCCGGGTGTCCTGAAGGCAGCAATGTGTCAGCACTCCACAGCCAGGGTGCCTCGGGCATCCTCCCCAGCCTTCCATTTTCCTCTCCAGACCTAGAAGAAAACTTCTCAAGGTGGCTCGGGGAAGCAGGGGTCCCCTTCTTGTGCCCTGAAATTCCTGGCTCTCTGCCCACGACTGGGGAGGCTGCTAGGCCCATGACTGGGGAGGCTGCTGGTGAGAGTTAAGGCAGGGCTGATTGGCTTGGCTGCTGGACCATTGTACATCGCCAGACACACCCCATTTCTGTGTCTGTCTCTGCTCTCTGGGCTGCTGCTGCTGGGAACGTCTCCCTGCCTCCTCTGCAGGCCAGCCCCGCTCAGCCCTCAAGCGCCAGCTCCAGTGGCACTTTGTTACAAGTTGCTAACTACTGAAGGACTAAAAATGATCTGTTTTTGTTGGTTTTGATTTTGTTTCCAGGGAAGGGGTTGTTTGTTTTTGTTTTGTTTTGTTGGGGAGGGGCACTGAACTACTTTCTCAGCCCAAATTTTATTTTTAATTTTGAGACAGTCTTGCTGAGTTTTCAGGGCTGGCCTTGAACTTGTGGTCCTCCTGCCTCAGCCTCCTGAGTAGCTGGGATTGAGGCATGCGCCCCCATGGCCAGCAGAATGGTCTGGTTTTGTCTGTAATGCCCTCCTTCGTCCCCTTCCTCCATGATACCATAGCTCCTTCCACACACGTCAGCCCTCACATGGCTCTCAGCACAATGCTGCAGTGTCTTCTTGTTCTGTGTCCTGCGTCCTCCACGGGCTGGCCACTGCGCTGTCTCCCGTTGCAATCCCAAAGACAAAGCACAGTGCTGGGCACACAGGGCCTGAGTCACTGTTGACTGCATAAGTGAATGAGTAATGCCTGAGTGAGTGGCAGTCCTGAAAGACGGAAGATGGGAATGGGTTTTATAACCATCGTGTTATCCCACCTCAAGGTCGCCTGCTCTTTGCTGGATACAACGATTATACGATCAATGTGTGGGATGTTCTCAAGGGCTCCCGCGTCTCCATCCTGTTTGGACATGAAAACCGCGTTAGCACCCTGCGAGTCTCCCCTGATGGAACTGCTTTCTGCTCAGGATCATGGGATCACACCCTGAGAGTAAGGGATTTGTTTCTGTTTTAGCGTGTGTGAGAAGGGAGGAGGTGCAGTGACCTCCTTACAAAGCACGGGGCAGAGCAAGTGGGTATGGGCCAGTCAGCCAGACAGCTCCTGCTTCAGCTCTGCCCACAGCGCAGAAAAATGGGCTGAGGCGGGGGGGGGGGCGGTCAGGAGAGCCCCTGGCCATCCACAGAGGGTTGATGCACAGATCAGACAACTGCGTATCAGCGTGGAGTTGAGGAAATACTTGGGCTAGATAATCCAGACTGTTCCTTTTGACCCTAAAAGTGTGATTCTTATGGTTCTAGCCTCTGGAAAAAAACACTGTCTCCCCTCCCTATAGTAGTGCTTGGTTCTTCTTATTGTTATTGACTTTGTCGTGACAAGGGTCACAGACCCCTCTGAGGCCTACAGGAACTTTAAGAGGTCTGTGAAGCCCCTGAAATGGTCTGCCAAATGTGTGTGTGTGTGTGTGTGTGTGTGTGTGTGTGTGTGTGTGTGTGTGTATTCGTCCAAGAAAAGAGCCCTCATGGCCTTAGTCAGATTCTCATGACTCTGTCTACTGTTGACCCAAAATATCACCCAAATAGCCTGTTCATAAAGCAAAGCTCGGTTCTTTGCTCACCTCAATGTGAAAGATCACAAACTTAACAGAGGCTCAGCATCTCTAAAAGGGGAGCAGAGGCACGGATGAGGGCTTGGGGGGCTGGGTGAAGGCAGGTCTTTGGATGGAGGGACTTAGGACTGGGCATTTGTGGCATAATAGTTTTAAGCTTGCTGGACCCAGGGTGAAGGGAGGATTTCGAAGAAAGTCTTGAACAGGAAACAGTTATTTGATGCTCTATATTCTCCTGAGAGGTGGCTGTCATTTCTGAAGCAGTGAGTTGAGTGTCTAGTTGTAGGATAAATAGATAAAAGTATTTTTGCAAAGTTCCTGGAAAAAAAGTTATCTGTGAGTTCATCTGAGTGTATTAAATTAGTAAAGTCTTACTGATGTACACAGTGAGCTGTTGGGGTACAGATGGTTCATTTCTCAATGTAAAAGAGCTACATATGCCTAGTGAGGGGCCGTGGGTGCTCTATAGATGAACTAAGGGAGGGGGAGTCAGGTCCACAAGCCACGTGCACACACATGTGAATATACTGGTTTTTTTACCTCTTTAAACTCCCGTCTTACAGATTGTTAACCGAGGGACTAAACATTATCTGTTTGTGTCTTCACAGGTCTGGGCATGATCCTCTTCTCACAGTGCACACACATACCCTGAGGATGGAATAAGAGATCTTCATGTGTAAATAGACCCTTTAGAGGATCTTAGGGTTTCTTGCAGCTTAGCTTAAGGGGCAGCTCCGTAGCTCATAGTTCACTAAGCCTCTCCAGTGTCCCTGCTGAAGCCACTGCCCCTGAAAATAGCCTGTCTGAGCCTGCGGTCCTATAAGAAAACCTTTAAGTAAACTGTTTTTCATTTTGAACATTTTTTAAAGTTTCTCCATTTTTAAGGTTCTAAATTTTCCTACTATCAATTCATTCTCTTGCCAGTAGAATTCAGCATTTAAAATATCCCATAGTATTTTCTTGAATCACATTCACTTTGAGAGCACTTTAAAATCCGCTTTTCCTCAGTATGCACTTTGACTTTTGGAACCTTGCTCTAGAAGTGTTGTTTTTATGGACTGAGAAGGACTGTGTTAATTGACGTGTGATAGAAGAATATTCCAATTCCAAGTGTAATTAGAGAAAATTGCTTTTTTAAAAATGTTTTTATTGTAAAAGTGTTTTTCAGCCTCCTGTTTTTATCATCTTTTGTCAGATAAAACATTTTTGTCTATGTGAGCTGTTTCAAATGAAGCAGAAATATGCATAAAATGGACAGAATGTTTGGCTCATGGATTATGTTGATGATGTCCTATATCCCTGTATCACTTGGACAGGGCACTTCCCTCATTTGAAGGAAAAGCTGAGTGCTACTGTAACATAAATGCTGTGAGAGCAAGCAAAACCTCCCTGTGTGGGACATTGGGCAGTAAACATATTTAAAAACCTATTAGTAGCATTAGTGGAAACACTTAGGTCAAAGTGGATCTTGTCCATAGAAATTATATCCCAATGTATTGCACTGCAATTATAGTTGTATGCACAGACTGAATAATAATGTCTTTGTTCCTTATATTGAGAGAAAATATCAAAAGAATATCTTGTCTTTATTTGAAATTCAGCAGTTCTTTCTAGAAGATACTAAGTGCTTTTTGTTATACGATCCCTCTTTTCCTCCCCCCCTTTTTTTAAAGGTATAAAGGTTTATTCTTTGTTTTAGAAAGCTCTGCTTTCAAAAATATGGCATGTAACGGGGTATGGTGGTGCATGCCCATAGTCCAGCTACTCAGGACACGGAGCCCAGGCGTTAGAGACCACCCTGGGCGACACAGCAGAACCCCATCTCAGAAAAAAAATGATAGACACACAAGGTCACCTCATGCCAAAAACCCTTCCTGGGTAACGGCTTGTGCTTTGGGGGACCGGGGTCTGACCAGGCAGGTGCTTGCCGGGCCTGGAGGCTCTGTGAATACATCCACCTCCTCTCTCGGTCCTGCCCTGCCCTGCCCAGCCCTAGCAGTAGTTCTGCCTTCATAGGCCCAGCCCCGGGCCCTGTTCCTCCGAGAGACCCTTCCACAGTCGGAGCCGGCACGGCCGTGGGCAAGGCCTGGACCTCCTGTAAACACTGAGGAGCTGGGGTGCTGGGCCCAGCCTCAGAACTTCTTGTTCAGGTATCATGATGGGCCCTTGGGCAGAACCAGCCAGGCCAGCTGTTCTGTCGACTCGTTTTAAGTACACTTAATAATGATATTCAGCAGTTCGTAGAGCAAACATTTACTGAGGACTTACAAGGCACCAGGCCTGAGGTAGAGAGAGAATGATAGATGGTCCCTTCCAGCCCCTAAAGAACTCAGGGTTTGGGAGGGGTGAGGCCGAGGACCCACAATTTAGATTCCTCTCCACCAGTGTTTCCAGTCAGGGAAGAGGCCCAGGAAGTGGCCAGCCTCTGCCAGCTACTCATGGGGCCAGCCCCGGAGAATGAGCTCTGCTCCTAAATGTCTTACAGTTTGCCCTGGGCCTGCTGGCTGCCAGAAGTGAAGAAAGACCGGGCAAGGAAAGGTCGCCCACACTCAGGGGAACCAAACTCGAGGCTCTGTGTTGGGGGCATCGTCAATCTACCTGCACAGTGGCCCATGACGTTCCAACCAAAAAAGCAACTTCAAGGCCCCGATAAAAATATCCCACAGGACACTTCCACTTACCCCAGACAGGCAGCCACCTCCCCTGTAAGTACGGGCTCTCACAGGGGTGCTGTGTAGTATTTATTAATAAAAATATTTGATTTGGAATATACTATGCCATGTGGAGTCTCCAGGGCAGACTCCATGTAATAAATTGTATTTTGCACATTGAAAATAACACTGAATGTAGTTTTTAAACTGTGTGTGTGTGTGTGTGTGTGTGTGTGTGTGTGTATGTGTGTGTGGCTTTTTTGCTGGGGATTGAACCCAGGGTGTTCTCTCTGAGCTACACTCCCAGCCCTATTTACTTTTTATTTTGAAACAGGGTCTCACTAAGTTGCTGAGGACCATGCTAAGTTGCTGAGGCTTCTTTGAACCTGCGATCCTCCTGTCTTAGCTTCCCAAGTACTGGAATTAACAGGCGTGCGCCACCACACCTGGCCATTTTCTTTTTTTCTAGAACCTGCCAAACCAATTGCCATGAGGGGGCAAAAAGCATGTGTCCCAGGAGAGAGGAGCCTCAGGCAGCCCCCTCTCCAGCCAGAAGAGAGACCCTTTAGGCAGGAAGGAGGTATGGAGTGGTGGGTATTTGTGAAACAAAACCAGATCAGCTGCCTTGGAGTGAGACCAGTGGTCTTCTCTGTTCTAGAGTGAGCCGGAGGCAGGCGCCCCTCATCACTCCCCTCCTCCTGCCCTCCGACCCCTGCACCCTCTTCTCTACGTTATGGGTGGTTTAAAGGCAGCACAAGACTGTAAAGGCCTTTGCATTGGGGCTTAGGTGGTTACGAGGCCAGGTGGCTAGAAGGGGGTCCCACTGACACCAGGCTGATCTGTAGGTTAGGCAGGGCAACATGGTGACAAAGCATGGACCTTGGGTTCCCAGTACTACCATGTATGCAGTTATATGATCACACCTAAATATCTGTCAGCCTCAGTTTCCTCATCTGTACATTGGGGCAGCAAGAGTTAGCTCCCTGCCTCCTCCCCCATCATCCCCCAGTCCCTTTGCTGTTCCGCCGCTCTTCTGCCTCCTCCTTCATCCCTCTCATTCTGCCCTACTCACTTCTCCCTGCCTTTCTCTTCCTACCCTCTCCCTCTCTCCTTGCTTCCTTTCTTCCTCCCCTCCTTCGTTCTGCCTCTCCTTCCCCCTTAGACCCCTTCCTCCTGCTCCCCTCCCCCAGCACCTCCCCCTCCACAGGCAGCCCCATTCCTGTGTTGGATTAGTAATCACCATCAATTAATCATCTAGACCAAGGGTTCTCAAACTCTTTGGTCTTAGGATCCCTCTGCATTCTTAAGAAGTTACTGAGGACCCCAAAGAGTTTTGTTAATATGGATCATATTCATCAGTATTTATTGTATTAGAACTTGAGACTGAGAAAAGTTGCAAAACACTCGAGCACAGAAGCACACGTTCCATCACCCACAGGTGATACTGTTGCCCACAGCAGTGGTCTCTGCAAAACTGGGGGAGAATAAGAGTGAAAAAAGACACACACGCACACATACGTATAAAAGAGTCAGTATTTTTTTTTTTTTTTGCAGTACCGGGGATTGAACTCAGGGGCGTTCTACCTCTGAGCTACACCCCCAGCCCTATTTTTTATTCTTTATTTTGAAACAGGGTCTCGCTAAGTTTGGAGGGCCTCACTAAGTAGCTGAGGCTGGCCTTGAACCTGTGATCCTCCTGTCTCAGCCTCCCAAGTACTGGGATTACAAGCGTGCGCCACCACGCCTGGCTAAGACTCAGTGATTTGAATAGTTTTGACCTCGAGAACCCCCAGAAGAGTCTCAGGGACGCTCCAGGGCTCTGGAGCATGCTTGGAGAGGCCAGTGAGCCTTTTTCAAGCACCTGTGGGTGAGCGCTCCCTGGGGCCATCGCAGCCTTGGATGAGCTTGGAAAAGAAGAGACTAGCCAATTGTGGTGGCACCTGCCTGAAATCCCAGTACTTGGGAGGCTGAGAGAGAGGATCACAGGTTCAAGGCCAGCCTCAGCAACATAGCAAGACCCTGTTTCAAAACAAAAAAAAAGGGCTGGGGGTATAACTTGAAGGTACAATGGCCCTGGGTTCAATCCCCAGTACCAAAAAAAGAAAAGAAAATTTTCAGAAGGAAGAGACTAGGACAATGGAAAAGGGCCAGCCTCTAAGGAAGGCCCCCAGAGGAGGCTGGGGGCCACTGTGGCGGCATAGGAAGGAGGCATCAGAAGGGCCAGAGGCCAGCCGGGGCCTGTGAACCGCTGAAAACCTCTTCAGAGGACAACCTGGGAGCCTGGGTAAGCGCCGCTGGTGGGTTAAAAGATTAACAGAGGCAGGGTTGGGGCCACGCTGTTTCCCCCAAACCTGGAGAACTGACTAAATAGGAATTTGTAGATCCCCGTTTTCCACATGTGCCTGCTGAGAAAAATCACCCCAGACAACAGCAAGTGAATACACTGCTCCGCAGGCCCCTCCCCTGGAGTTGTGGACTGGGCGGGCCTGAGTGGGCCTGGGATTCTGATAAGGAAGTGCACTCGGGGAAGCCCCTGGGAACTTTCTTTTTTTTTCGGTACTGGGGATTGAACCCAGGGGCGTTCTACCTCTGCGCTACACCCCCGGCCCAATTTTTTATACTTTATTTTGAAACCGGGTCTCACAAAGTTGCGGAGGGCCTCACTAAGCAGCTGAGGCTGGCCGCGAACCCGGATTCTCCCGTCTCAGCCTCCCAAGTACTGGGATTACAAGCGTGCGCCACCACGCCTGGCTCCCCTGGGAACTTTCTTGTCTCCAATCCTTTGTGAGAATATGTGATAAGCCACTGGACTTGCCCCCCTCATCTGCAACAGGAAAAAACTGGTCACCCTTCAGGGCATACCACACACAGACCTCTCATTTCCAGGCAGGACTTGGCTGGAGCCAGGCCAGCCTTCAGGGTTAGTCAATCTCCACAGGGACTCTGGCCTTCAGTGGGCTGACTCAGTGCTAATTCTGGTGAAAGAAATGAAATTATGTTGTATTTTACATTATTATAAAAAAAGATGCAAGCCGGGTGTGGTGGTGCACGCTTGTAATCCCAGTATTTGGGAGGCTGAGACAAGAGGATCGCAGGTTCAAGGCCAGCCTCGGCTACTTAGTGAAGCCCTCCACAATTTAGCGAGACCCTGTTTCAAAATAAAAATAGGGCTGGGGGTGTAGGCTGGAGGTAGAATGCCCCTGGCTTCAATCCCCAGTACCACACACACACACACAAAAAAAAAATAGATGTAGACCCTCTAGTGAGAGAGGATCAGGAATGATGCTGTGGTTAATCGAACCCACATAAATAGGAGCAGCTAAATGTGAGAATGTGTGAGCATTTACCTGAAGACTGTGACAGCAGGAAATGTCTATCTTTGAACCCGAGGTTATCTAACCAACACACCACTGGCGAATGCCCAACTTCATCATAAGCAAGAAACCATGAAGCAGAAGTTGGTGTTTCCAAACTGTGGTTGTTATTTTCCACAATAATAGGCGGCCCCACTCCTAGGTCTATCTCCGGGCTACACCCCCGGACAAGAGAAACTATGTCCACATAAAAGCTTAAACATACGTTTTCTAGCAGTATTATTTGCAATAGCCAAAAGTAGATACAACCCAAATGTTCAACAATAGATGAATGGATGAACCGAATGTGGAGTCCCCCTGCAATGGGCCATCATTGAGCAATCAAAAGGAATGAAATACTGATTTCATGCTACCACATGGATGAACCTAGAAAACTTAATGCCAAGTGAAGGAACCAGACACAAAGGGTCACATATTGTATGATTCCATTTCTATGAAATGTCCAAATAAGTGTATCCATGGAGACAGAAATTAGATCAGTGGTTACTTAGGGCTGGGGTGGAGAATGACTGCTAATGGGTACTGGGCTTCTTTTGGGGTAATAGAATTAGATGAAGGTGAGGTTACATAACTGTAATTATACTAAAATCCTGAATTATATACTTTAAATGTGTGAATCTTATGGAATGTGAATTATATCTTAATATAGCTGTTATTTAAAACATGGAAAAATAATAAGCAGTCACTAGCTTCTTAAAACAAGTCATATATGTAAGACTCAATAATATGTCATGTTTGGGTTTTGGCTAAGAGTGGAGCAAGTGAGCCCCAGAGCCCTGGTTGGTTCATACTACTAACAAAAACTACTCTGTAATGAGATGGGGCCTCTGGGAGGTGATTTCATCATGGGGATGAAGCCCTTATGAATAGGACTAGTGCCCATATAAAAAAAGAACCCAGAGCCGATGTGGTGGTGCACGCCTGTAATCCCAGTACTTGGGAGGCTGAGACAGGAGGATCGCAGGTTCTCAGCCAGCCTCAGCAACTTAGTCAGACACTGTTTCAAAAAAATAAATAAATAAAAGAGGGCTGGGGGTGTGGCTTGGAGGTAGAAGGCCCCTGGATTTGATCCCTGGTAACACACACACACACACACACACACACACACACACGACCCCAGAGAGCTCTTTTACCCCTTCTGCAATGTGAGGACACAGCCAGAAAGCAGATATGAACCAGGAAGCAGGTTCCCACCAGACAAAATCTGCCAGCACCTTGACCTTGAACTTTTTAGCCAAAAGAACAGTAATAAATTTGTGTTGTTTTTAAGATACCTAGTCAGGCACGTGCCTATTATAACCCTTGTACATGGGAGGCTGAGACAGGACGATTGCAAGTTCGAGGCCAGCTTCAGCAATTTAGTGAGACCCTCAGGACTTAGCAATACCCTGTTTCAAAATAAAGTAGGGCTGGAGGAGGATATAGTTTGGAAGTAGGACACCCCTGGGTTCAATCCCCAGTAACACACACACACACACACACACACACACACACACACACACCTAGGCCATGGTATTCTGTTGTAGAAGCCTGAATGGACTAAGACACCTACCAAGTACTGTGCCTCTTTTTTGTTCTTGTGGGTGATGCAAAGATGCAGCAACTTGTCTTTCAGTCTGGGAGGGACATTTCAACATGCTCCACACCACTAAACACTCAGAAATATCACTGCTAGTACCAATGCTGTAATCAGTCTGGGTCTAATCAGGAGAAAGAAGCCATAGAGTAATACAAACAGAGAAAGTTTGATACAAAATGTACTTACTGTATCAGGGGATTGGAGTAATGAGGGATTGGTCAGTAACAAGTGAAGAGAGCTGAGCAATGCAGGAATGGTGGCGTAAACAGCAGCCACTTCCTGATGACTGAATACCTCAACTTCTATGATAACGATAATTAAACTGTAATTTTTAAAATGGTCCACTGCTTTGTGTCCACCCATTTCTAGACCACAGGGTCCTTGAGGTCAGAAACACGGGGTCTTGTTCCCCATTGTATCCCAGTGCTAAGGGGAAAGGCCTAGCACCCTGAAGGCTCTCAAGTATGGGGAGTGGATGAATGAATGGCGCTCTAACAGTCCCCGGCCCCCGCCCCTGGCCCCTGGAGCAATTAGCCTGTTTCCTGCCACAGGTGCCAGACCCAGAGAAAGAAATCAACACACCTGTATGCCTTTGTCCAATCTAGAGCTGCTGCTGCTGGCCTCCAGGGCGCCGTGAGTGCAGACCTCTGTGCACCTCTCTTTACGGGGAAGGCCAAAGCCCAGCCCCACTGCCCAGCGCTTCCCTCTGCCTCTTCATCCCAGGCTCGGGGCTAAGCAACGATCTGGGTCCACACTGCTCCTGATTCTACGCGACACACCTGAACTCGCGCGCACTTGCGGGCCTGGCCTTGGGGCTGCAGCAGGTGCATCTGGGATTCCATCCCAGGCGCCGGGTCTAGAAAGCAGGCTGAGGTGCAGGCCCGGTGCAGAGCCCCGAGCATGGCGGACCCGCTGCAGGAGCGCACGCAGCGGCTGCTGGCCGACTACCTGGAGCACTGCGCGCGCGAGCCCGGCTCCTGCGGGCGGCGGCCGTGCTCCCCCGAGGCGGCCCGGCTGCGCTCGGTGGCGGCGCAGGTTCGGGAGCGGCACCCGCGCTTCTTCTCGGCGCTCCAAGGCTACCCGGGGGACCGCGTGCGGCTGGTGGAGCGCATGGCGGACGCCGTGCTGGCCGACGGCCTCGGCCTCAGCTGGGGCCGCGTGGTGACGCTGCTGACCTTCGCGGGGGCGCTTCTGGAGACGGGGCGGCGGGTCCAAGTGGACCGGGACCGCCGGCGGCTGCAGGCCCTGCTGTGCACCTGGCTGGCGGTGCGCCATCGCGCCTGGCTGGAGGCGCAAGGCGGCTGGGTGAGCGCAGGGCATGAGGTCTCCCTCCCGGAGCAGGAGGGGCCCCTGCCGTGGATCTGGGATGTTCAGGGCAGACACAGAGGCCTGCACGCTTTGACCTTGACCTTGACCTTGCCCTTGCCCTCGCCCTAGCCCACCCGGGGGCTTTTATTTATTTATTTATTCTTTTTTTTTTTTCTTTGCGGTACTGGGGATTGAACCCAGGGGCATTCTACCTCCAAGCTACACCCCCAGCCCTATTTTTTATTCTTTATTTTGAAACAGGGTCTCACTAAGTTGCAGAGGGCCTCACTAAGTAGCTGAGGGTGGCCGCGAACCGGGATCCTCCTGTCTCAGCCTCCCAAGTATTGGGATTACAAGTGTGCGCCACCACGCCTGGCCCCTGGGGGCTTTTAGAAGAAGCGCCCTCCCCACATAGGTCTGCACCCTTCCTTTGCTCCTGTAGAGACTCCCAGCTAGTAAAGTTAGCAATGACGCCCGCCGCCGGCCAGGTGGGGTTGTTTGTCCGCTGACCGTTGGTGAAGTTCAGACCTGTTGGCGGGAGGGAGGGGTGGAGAACTGCGTGGTCACTCAGTGGGGACGCTGACCCGGGTCCCTTCACTTCTAATCCCCTGCGCACTGCCCTCATGCCAGCCTTCAAGCCCCTGGCCTGCAGCTCCTCCACCCAGCTACCGATAGAGGAAAGCCGGCCACTCTTGCCTGGGCACCCGCAGGCCTCTTGGATTATGAGCTGGGCCCCTTATTTCTTTCCTCCCCTCTTTATTGGAGTAGAATCAAGACTGGAGTGACCCACGTTATAGGATAAATAGAGCTGAAAACTGGTGATTTTTTAAATAAACATTATTTTTTTTTTTGGCGGTACTGGAGATTGAACCCAGGGGCATTCTACCTCCGGGCTTCAACGGCAGCCCTATTTTTTATTCTTTATTTTTGAAACAGGGTCTCACTAAGGTTGCGGAGGGCCTCACTAAGTAGCTGAGGCTGGCCGTGAACCCAGATCCTCCGGTCTCAGCCTCCCAAGTACTGGGATTACAAGCGTGTGCCACCATGCCTGGCTCTAAATAAAAATTTAAAAAAAAAATTAGGCTTCCGGGCGTCGTGGCACACGCTTGTAATCCTAGTACTTGGGAGGCTGAGACCGAAGGATCTGGGTTCACGGCCAGCCTCAGCTAGTGAGGCCCTCTGCAACTCAGACCCTGTTTCAAAATAAAGAATAAAAGAAAGGGCTGGGGGTGTAGCTTGGAGGTAGAATGCCCCTGGGTTCAATCCCCAGTACCGCAAAAAAAAAAAAAAAAAAAAAAATAGGCTCCTGTCAGCAGGTTCCATTTAGAGCCCTATGATTATAAACAGGGCTCCATTTGAAGAGGGAAAGGCAGTGTGGTGTGCCTGGCCTCCCATATTGTTCCTGATGGTGGTCTTCACTGGCCCCGGGAACTCCCCTGGCTGCGCTTCTGGGAACCCCACCCAAGTCAGTTCTCTTCACAACGCTTCCAGTCCCTAAAGCTCTTGGCTCCTTAAGAGCAAATTGGGAGGTGACTATGGGCGGGGACTATTGGTTTTCTTCTCTCCCTCTCTGGCTAATCAGCACTGACTGAGGAAAATCTCTTAACATCAAGAGGCTGAACTTCTGGGTAAGCAGGATTCACCCTCTTGCCTCTCCCGCAGCCTGGAGTTCAGTTCCCTTCCTACATGAAGCTCCTTGCTTTATTGTCTCAGGTGGTAACTTTTTAGTCTAGTAATTTGACAGTTCCCCAAATGTCGTCTATCCTTTGTTCAGAAAAGAGCACCTTCCTCGGCTTTGAGCCAAAATGAGCGTCCCTGCTCTATGTGACAAAGTGAAATGGTTGCTTCTCTGTGCTGGCTTTTCAAGGGGTCCTAATTACAGGCTGCCCCTTGGTCAGAATTCCTTTCTTTTTTAATCCAAGAGTTACGTTACTGTTTTAGAACTCCAGTGCATTTGGGGGTGTTTTGTTTACTGAGCCGAGGGCCTTGTGCATAAGTTTGTGCTCTCCCCCGAGCTACACCGTAGCCTCTTCTGTTTTGAGCCTGGTTTACGCATCATGGAGCCCTCTAACTCTCCTCTCTGTCCCTGTAGGATGGCTTTTGTCTCTTCTTCCGGACACCCTTACCACTCACTTTTTGGAGAAGACTGCTGATCCAGACTGTTCTGACATGCTTTTTTACAATGACCCTCATCTATTTCTGGATGCGGTTTTATCGTAAGTTCTCAAAATTTTAACCCATTTTTACCTGTTAAACTGCGACCAGCTAAGGGACAATTTTAGACGAGAGAATCAGAACCGAGGAAAACCTCTTCCCGAAGACATTTCTGCCTGCACACTACAGGGAGCCCTGTGGTGGTGACTCTGCCCGTGTTTTAACTCGGGACACGTGCTCAGGTGTGAGGACAGGACTCAAATGGCCTTCTCTGAGTGGGGGATGTGGGTGTCTCAAGGCTCATCACTCCAAAGAACTGCAGAAGAAATTGCATTCCACTGAATTGGGAAAGGCGATGCTGTTGGCTGCGTTTGGATGAGTTTGTCAACGATTCAGGGCTGCTGCTAACTCATCGTGACCATGAATCCAGGACAAAATGATCCTCAGAGGGGCCCAAGTCCCAGTGCAACAAGGAATAGAATGTAAATCCTTTCATAAGGAATTCTTTGAAATCTAAGTCTTGGAAACTTAAATCCTTTATCTAATTCATGGGACGTCTAGGTTTAGCGAGTTAATATGTTCATTTTTCTCCAACTTTAATAAATTTTAAATAACTTCAAAGTGTTAATAAATATCTTTTTAAAGGAAATTTAGTTGGTTTTCCTCTGATTCAATAAGCCTTTGTCATTTTTAGGACTAACTTGAATGGATGACCATTTCCTTTTTCACTGCCCCCTTAAATACATAACATGCAACAATGCTTTATTTTAAACATTTTGTATGTGTGTGTGTGGCATTGGGGATTAAACCCAGAGGCATTTTACCTCTGAGCTACACCGCTAGCCCCATTTTACTTTTTATTTTGATACAGGGTATCACTAAGTTGCTGAGGCTGGACACGAACCTGCAAGTCTCAGCCTCCTGAGTACTGGGATTACAAGCGTGCGCCACCACGCCCACCTCTATTTTAAACATTTGATCAACACTCGAGCTCATAAAAGGGTCTTCTTCTCTTCCACCTTCCAATCTGCAGTCAACCCCTCACCTGCAAAGGTTGTATCCCTCCAGGCCTTCCTGGTCACTATTAGAGTTGCATTTTACCAAACCGTACCCACTCTTTTGACTTCATCTTATGAGCTCTTTCTCCTCAAAACATGCAGTTCTGCGGCACTGTTTTGACGTTGCAGGGCATTCTCCCGTATGGCAGGGCCAGCGATTGAACTGTCCCTCCATTGCTGTGAATTGGGGTGTTTCTACTCTTCCAGGTTATTGGAAACTATGTTGCATGGATGCACACATGCTTGATCCTGTCTGAGAATCCTAAAAGGAAAATCTGAGTTAGTTGATCTGTATTGAAATGTGGCTACTACTAAATGATTAATTCAAAATAGGCTCTACAAACTCACACCAGGCTATGAGGAGACAGCTCTTTATACTCTCCCCAAAGTTGAGGCATCCTAAATGTTCACCATTTTATAGCTTTGGTATTCCAGTCTTCTTTAGGGGGGTCATCCTTGCCCCAAGATAAGTATTCTATGATCTTTGTTTTTTCTCCACTGATTTGAAGATATTCTCTATTCTATTTGCTTAGAGTTTACTAATAGCATGATCTCAATTACTTATGGTTTTTTTTTTTTTTTTGCAGTACTGGGGATTGAACGCAGGGGCGTTCTACCTCCGTGCCACACCCCCGGCCCTATTTTTTATACTTTATTTTGAAACCGGGTCTCACGAAGTTGCGGAGGGCCTTGCTAAAGAGAGAGAGAGAGACAGGGAGAGAGAGAGCAAGAGAGCTGAGGCTGGCCGCGAACCCGGATCCTCCGGTCTCCGCCTCCCAAAGTACTGGGATTACAAGTGTGCACCACCACGCCCGGCCTCGATTACTTATGTTTAAATATAAGTCTAATCCCCTAACCCAGCAGAGCAGGAGCATCTGTGGGATGAGGTACAGAAGGACAATCTGGTCATTTCAGTGTTTAGGAGTTGACTTAGCCTTGGACATATCTGAATGCCAAGTCACTGGACTTTTTTTTTTTTCTCTTTCCATGCCAGGTATCAAATTCAGAGCCTTTCATGTGTATACTACTGGGTTTTGTTTTGTTTTTTTGAGAGGGGCACTGGGGATCGAGCCCAGGGGCATTCTACTTCCGAGCTACACCCACAGCCCTACTTTTTTTTTTATTCTTTATTTTGAAACAGGGTCTCACTAAGTTATGGAAGGCCTCACTAAGTAGCTGAGACTGGCTGCAAACCTGGATCCTCCGGTGTCAGCCTCCCAAGTACTGGGATTACAAGCATGTGCCACCACACCCGGCTTTGCATTGTATTTTTAAACAATGGGTATTATGAGTAATTCACTTCAAAGCCTAATGGTCCAGTTGTTGAAAAGGAACGTCAGGTGAGCCTGGAAGGAAAGAAAGTGCTGTTGTTTCTACTTTCCTTGAGCTTCTGCTTTCTGATTTGAAAATCTGCAAAATGAACTTGAAATTTTTCTGAACTCTTTCATGTTGCTAATTAGAAATTGGAAGTGGAGGCCGGGCGTGGTGGTGCACACTTGTAATCCCAGTACTTTGGGAGGCGGAGACTGGAGGATCCCGGTTCACGGCCAGCCTCAGCTCTCTCTCTCTCTCTCCTTAGTGAGGCCCTCTGCAACTTCATGAGACCCGGTTTCAAAATAAAGTATAAAAAATAGGGCCGGGGGCGTAGCGCGGAGGTAGAATGCCCCTGCGTTCAATCCCCGGTACTGCAAAAAAAAAAAAA
>PVJS01016024.1:0-38043 GCA_004027185.1 Glis glis
GCTGGCCGCGAACCCGGATCCTCCGGTCTCTGCCTCCCAAAGTACTGGGATTACAAGCGTGCGCCACCACGCCTGGCTTCCTCTGCTTTTTTGATTTGTGGGCTGTGAGATTGAAGAAAGACCTGCTACTAGGAAAAGATTTTCACTATCGTTAGGTTAATTTTCTGCCACCCGTCCCCCCAGTCCGCAACACGCACAAGCACCCTGAAAAACAAAAAATAAACTGTTCAGATAATCCCAAATGTGATAGTATATGTTCTTTGAGCTTTTTTTCTGATAGCTATGTCTATATCAATATATGCTCTACACGGAAAGAGGCAGATTATATGTATTAAATTTACATATAACAGTTTAGGCGTGTTAGCACACACCAGTAATCCCAGTATTTGGGAGGCTGAGGTAGGAGGATTGCAGTTTAAGGCCAGCCTCAGCAATTTAGCGAGGCCCTCAACAACTTTAATAAGACCCTATTTCAAAATAAAATATTCAGACGGGCGTGGTGGCGCACGCTTGTAATCCCAGTACTTGGGAGGCTGAGACCGGAGGATCTGGGTTCGTAGCCAGCCTCAGCTACTTAGTGAGGCCCTCCGCAACTTCCTGAGACCCGGTTTCAAAATAAAGGATAAAAAATAGGGCCGTGGGTGTAGCTCGGAGGTAGAACCCCCCTGGGTTCAATCCCCAGTACCGCAAAAAAGAAAAAAATAAAATAAAATATTCATCATGTTCTTTTTTTTTACAATATAATTTTAATGCTATATCATCTGAGAATTAACTAATTTTGTGCCCTGTATCAGCATTTCTTTGATGGCTTCCTAAACACCAGCGGATTTTTTTTGGTGTTGTTGTTTTTGAGGTACTGGGGATTGAGGTACAGGGGCATTCTACCTCCGAAGTACACCCCCCAGCCCTATTTTTGGTCTTTATTTTGAAACAGGGTCTCGCTAAATTGCGGAGGACCTCACTAAGTAGCTGAGGCTGTCCGCGAACCCAGAGCCTCCGGTCTCAGCCTCCCAAGTACTGGGATTACAAGCATGCGCCACGGACGCCCAGCTAGCACCAGCGTTTTTATTAGGAATTCCTAAGCAAACTTTTCAGTCTGCTGTTATTGAAACAACTTTCTAAAATTATTAATTTTATTAGTTGTAACATGGCATTATGGTCACATTTGAAAAGAAGAAAAAGTCCTTATTAAGAGATACAACGCTATAGTGGGCGTGGTGGCGCATGCTTGTAATCTAAGGCTGAGACAGTAGGATCGCCCATTGGGGGCCAGCCTGAGCAGTTTACCAAGGCCCTCCACAACTTGTTACAAAATAAAAAATAAAAAGGGCTGGGGGTATAGCTCAGAGGTAGAAGTCCCTGGGTTCAATCCCCAGTACTCCCCCCCACACACACACACGCACACAGATACACACTAAGAAGTCAAATGATACGATGTCTGGAATTTACTTTAAAATATTCCAGGAATAAATTAATGTGGAGGAGTAGGGGTAGGGACTGTTGAACAAGATTGGCAAAATATTGATCACTGTTCAAGTTGGGTGACGTATACATGGGAGCTTACTATACTATTGTATTTTGTGTCTATTTGAAGTTTTCTGCAATAATTTTTTAAAAATTCCAGCATTCCTGTTGGAATAGAGGTCAGTTACTCCTTCCTGTCTCATGCTCAAGTTGACCTTGGCCACTGCCCCAGTGAACTTTCACCCCCACTGTCACAGGGTCAGTGACTCCTTTCCCTGGACTCATCCTCTCACCAGTTTTTCAATGGTACCTGAATCTAACAGAATTTCAGCTCTTCACAGATTGCCCCTTCTGCCTCCATACTGTCTGCCAGGTATTTTTCTCTTCAAATACTGTTTCTTTATCAAAGTCAGGTTTTTTTTGTTTTCCTAAATCACACAGGTTGCCTCTGCCAATTTCAAGCACACTGGTGTATTTCTGCTAGTTTTCTAAAACCAAAACTCCCTTATGAAAAAGGTACATTGAGGAGCAAACCATCTGGCTGTCAAACTCTATCAATCCCTTAACTTATTCACCTCTCAGTCTCATACACACATGACTTAGGCATATGGCTTATGGTCTTCCACTCAATCTCATGTCTCAGCTCATTCTGTGCCTCGCGGAATAGTTGCTCGGTAAATATGGAACCAATGCCCATGATGAATCACCCAGCAAACATTCTGCATTTTATCTGGAACCATGGGATCTAGCAGCAGGAACCCCACGCCTGTGGGTAATGCAGCATCTGCCACCTGTGCTTTTCCCTCCCACTGGTGAATCTAATCCTTCCTTTTTAAATTCTTGTTCCAAAAGTTCCTCTCCTCCTCTGCCTTTAAAAGATGCGTGCCATCAGTTCCCCACCCACAACCTTCTGTCCTTCACACTTTTCACACCCACCACTTAGCTCTTATCCAACCCAACCTTGCCAGAGATACCATTTCTTTCTGTCTCCTGTATGACTTTGATCTCACACTCTTATACTCTTTTCAATCTCCTTTTTTTCTTTTCTTTTTGGTGGTGCTGAGGATTGGACCCCAGGGTGTTCTACCTCCAAGCTACACCCCATCCGCTTTTTATTTTTTATTTGGAAACAAGGTCTTACTATGTTGCTGAGAGCCTTGCTAAGTTGCTGAGTACCTGGCTAAATTGCTGAGAACCTTGCTGAATTGCTGAGGCTGGCTTCGAACTTGGGATCCTCCTGACTCCGCCTCCCAAGTACCGGGATTACAGGTGTGCACCACCATGTTTGGTTTTCAGTCTCTCCTTTTCTAGTAACTCATTTCACTATCACTTTAAACAAGTCGAGAGAAGTCAGTCTCAACTTTTTAAAAACATCTTTTATTAAACCTTCAAGCTACCTCAGTCACTGAGCTAACGCTCTTCTAATATGGCCAAATTTCTGTGCCTTCAGACTGCAGCCTATTTCTTCTATTCTCCTCCTACCATCCACTACACCATAGTCCCTAAAATTTGACTAGTCTCCCTAAAATGCAACTGTATCTACTCTTTTTTTTTTTTTTTTTTTTTTGCGGTACTGGGGATTGAACCCGGGGGGTTCTACCTCCAAGCTACACCCTTGGCCCTATTTTTTATACTTTATTGCAGAGGGCCTCACTAAGTAGCTGAGGCTGGCCACGAACCCAGATCCTCTGGTCTCCACCTCCCAAGTACTGGGATTACAAGTGTGCGCCACCACGCCCGGCAACACAGTGCACTTACTTTCTTTTAAGAGTAGATACAGGGCCGGGCGTGGTGGCGCACGCTTATAATCCCAGTACTTTGGGAGGCGGAGACCCGAGGATCCAGGTTCGCAGTCAGCCTCAGGTTGCGCATGCGCGCGCGAGCGTTCTCTCTCTGTCTCTCTCCCTCCCTGTCTCTCTGTCTCTCTGTCTCTCTCTTTCTCTCCTTAGTGAGGCCCTCCGCAACTTCGTGAGACCCGGTTTCAAAATAAAGTATAAAAAATAGGGCCGGGGGCATAGCGCGGAGGTAGAACGCCCCTGCGTTCAATCCCCGGTAACACACACACACACACACACACACACACACACAAAAGAGTACATACAGGCGCAGGGAGTGGAGAGCTACTTACTTAGTGAGGCTCTCCATAACTGAGTGAGACCCTGTTTCAAAATAAAGTATAAAAAAAAATAGGGCTAGGGGTATGGGAGTGTGGGGGTGTAGCTCAGAGGAAGAATGTCCCTGGATTCAATCCCCAGTACTGCAAATAAATAAATAAATAAATAAATAAATAAATAAATACATAAATACATAAATAAATAATAAAGTAAAATCTAGCCGGGCGTGGTGGCATATGCTTGTAATCCCAGTACTTGGGAGGCTGAGACAGGAGGATCACAGGTTCGAGGACAGCCTCGACAATGTAGCGAGACTCTCAGCAACCTAATGACACCCTGTTTCAAACTAAAAAATAAAGAAATAGGGCTGGGGGTGTGGCTCAGAGGTAGACTTCCCCTGGGTTCAATCCTCAGTACAAAACAAAAACAAAAGAAAGTAAAATCTACACAGATATTATCTTCACCAATCAGATAGGCAAAAATTCCTAAATATGACTGCATAATCCTAAGGCTGTAGGGGAGAGCCTTGTATGTTGTTGGTGTGGGAAGAAATTCAATGAAAGCAGTATCTGACAATCTTGCAAATCCATATGCCCTGGGACATAGCAGTTCCACTACTGGGGATTTACTCTTATATCCACACATATTTAAAATGAAATATATACAAGGTTATACATTGAGTAGTTTATAATAGCAAAAGACTATGAGTAACCTGATGTCCTAAATTATTGCCATATATACAATTAAATATTATGTAGTTTGCAAGGGTTAATTTTACATGTAAACTTGGCTAGGCAGTAGTGCCCAGTTGTTTGGTCAAACACTAGTTTTTAATGTTTGTGTGAAGGTATTCCATAGTTGTGATTAATATGTATAATAAGTTGCCTTAAGTAAAGTTAATTACCCTCCATAATGTGGGTAGACCTTGTCCAATCAAATGAAGGCCTTGAGATAAAAAAAAAAAAACAGGTTTTCAGTAGAAGGAAGAATTTGGCATCATGACTATATCAGGGATTTTTCCTGAGTTTCCAGCCTGCTGGCCTGTCTTTGAGATTCTGGATTCAAGACTACAAAATCAACTCTTATCTGAATTTCCAACCTACTGGATTTCTCTACATATTTGTCTTGCCAGCTCCCACAATCATATAAGCCAATTATTTAAGATAGATAAGAGCCAGGCATGTTGGCACATGCCTGTAATTCTAGTACTTGGAAGGCTGAAACAGGAGGATCACAGGTTTGAGGACAGCCTCAGCAATGTAGGGAGACCCTGTTTCAAAACAAAAAGAAATTATAAAAATAAAGGGCTGGGGGTATAGCTTGGAGATAGAATGCCTCTGGGTTCAATCCCTAGTACCAAAACAAAACCAAACCCAAGATCTATCAATCTCTCTTGCCCCAAATCTATCTATCTATTATCTATCTATCTGTGTTCTGTTTCTCTGGATAATTCTGATACATAGTTATGAAAAATATTTATGAAGATGGTCTATATGGAAAGATGTCCAGGATTTATTTTTTAATGAAAAAGCCAGGTATATATCAGTCTGTGTATAAAAAAAAGAATTGAAAAAGAATATGTGTTTATATTTGCTTATATCTGCACTAAAAGCTCTGGAACAACAGAAAGAATAATTAAATAGTTACTTGGTGTTTCTAGATAGATAGAAGGCAGGGGTGGGAGCAATGAGATTCTCATTGCATTTAAAAATACTTATGTGATTATTGAACCCATGTTACTATATCTACTCAAAAACTTAAACTGTGTGATGACTCCATTAGCTCTTAATTGCTAAATCTGTGCTTCCTGGTAGAAATCCTAGCTCAGCAGCATGTTACACCACACACCATCAACAGTTCTCTGGCTTACCTTATCTCTCTGTCTTTGACTCATCTCTGTTCTTAAACAGAGACATTCTCCAAAGTTCTGTTTTCAGCATCTTTCCTATGTTTCTGTAGTCTCTCTGCTGTAGCTTAAACCATTACCTCTGTATACCAGGTCTATATCTCTATACAGAGCCTTCTTGAGCACTCAAGACCTCCAAAATGCTTTCTAGATATGTCCAGACCCATATCAATAGTCAACTGGTACCACAAACTAGTGTGTTAAAAAGGTACCCATCATCTTCAACTCAACTTTTCCTATTAGCAACCATGTTGGGTGGTACCCCTATTAGAAACGGGTTCTAGGGAAGTGGCAAAACTTATGAAATTGAAAGTAACTTGAAGCTGGGTGTGGTGGTGCAAACCTGTAATACCAGTACTTAGGAGGTGAGACAGGAGGATTACAGGTTTGAAGCCAGCCTCAGCAACTCAGTGAGGCTTGCATCAACTTAGCGAGACCCTGTTTCCAAATAAAAAACAAAATAGCGTTGGGGGTGTACCTAAGAGGTAGAATGCCTCTGGGTTCAATCCCCAGCACCACACACACAAAAAAAAGATATTAATTTGACAAGGCAATTTACTTTTGTAAAAGGGAGCGCAACCAACAAAAAGTCTGGTAAGCAAGCAGTTCGCTCAGTTTTTATCCGTAATGTGATCCTTGCCCTGATTGGTGAGGGCTTGGGTTCACAACTCTGTGCAATTGGCTATTTTTTAAGACAGGAATTCTTTTTTTTTTTTTTTTTTTTTGGTGGTGGTGGTAATGAGGGTTGAACCCAGAGACATATTAGCTCCAAGCTACATGCCCAGTCCTATTTTTTTTTATACAGGGTCTCACTAAGTTTATGAGAGTCTCATTGCTTGCTGAGGCTGTCTTCAAACCTGCAACTTCGATAGAAAAAAATTATTTTTATTCCTTACATGCCCAACCCAAAGAGGGCATTTTGGTGGTCACAGTGACTGGGAAGAGTTACTAAACATCTTCAAACATTTGGTGCAGTCCAGCACAGCAGGGACTTTCCCACCCAAATGGCAATAGGGACCTCACCATCTATACCATCACCTTGGTTCAAAATCGGATGTCATCTACAACTCTTTTTTTCCCTGCCTACACACGTAGTTTGTCATCAAGCCCTGTTGGTCCCACCTCAGAAATATCTCTCCTTTGCTGCCATCACTGGCTTAGTTCACATATGAACTCTCAACTTTACCAAAATTTTCTGTCCTCTGCCTCTAATATTCCTTTTCCTACTTTCCACACTGCTGTCAGAAACATCAAAGCACTCTTCAATAAGCAATACAAGCCAACCCCTAGCACAACAGCTCCGTGTCTAGCCTTCTGTCCACTTCTAGTCTGTGAGATAAAGCAGTCATTTGTACCTCCTCTGTGCTCCTTCTAGAAAATGTCCTGGTAAATAACTGGTCCTACTCAGGTGCTTCTGGTATTCTTGTGTGAGAAAACCCCAGCACCCACTTATTGAAATCTTCCTTCCCTTCTCCCTCCCTCCCTCGCTTCCTTCCTTCCTTCCTGATCAGGGTCCACCTTCTAGGATTAAGGGATGAACCAAGAACAGAACATCTGGTCCTGGTGAATACAGGTCAGTGTGGGACACTGATGTGCTGAATCTGCATCTGCTCCAATGTGACCCAAACTGCATTTCTGTGTGTGTGTGTGTGTGTGTGTGTGTTACTGAGTATTGAACCCAGGAGCATTCTACCTTTGAGTTACAACCCCAGCCCTATTTCTCTATTTATTTTGAAACAGGATCTGTTGCCGAGGGCCTCACTGAGTTGCTGAGGCTGGCCTAAAACATGCAACCCTCCTGTCTCAACCTCCCAAGTACTAGGATTACAGGTATGTACCTCCACACCCAGCTGCATTGGTTAATGGAAGACACTCTTTCCTAAAACCTCTGAGGAAAATGCTAAGTTACCAGTTATGCAGAACTAAAATATCAGTTTCAGGGTGGTATGGTCTGGGGAAAGGTCCAAACTTCAGGGAACACAGGATACTTGCTTATGTGAAGCCATTAACTAGCAATGTGATGTTATATAATGAGACCTGAGTCTGTTTTTCTCATTTGAAAATTTGGGGGTAATACTTGCCCCCCCCAATCCCTATGAGAATATAAGGAATAAGATTTATGATAAATCAAAAGGCAAATATGTCCCCAACATTTGGTTTAGTCCAAAATATCATGAACTTTTGGTCTAATTTAGTCAGAATGGGCTTTGCACTCCTTCCCACCTCAATAGCAGCCACAGGTCTCTTTCTCATCCTCCAGTTCCGGGGGTTTCCTCACACAGGGAATGTGGTGAGCAGCACCTCTATTTGCTGTGTTGCCTTAGGCAGTGCATACTGTGATCCAGGGGCTGTTCCAAGTTCTTCAACATCTCTTCTAATCAAAACAACAGATGGGCACTACAGTAGTTTGAAAAATGCTTACAAATCTTTGATTCTTCCTTCAAAAAAGTATAGTCAAGCAGCCGGGCATGGTGGCGCACGCTTGTAATCCCAGTACTTGGGAGGCTGAGACGGGAGGATCCGGGTTCGCGGCCAGCCTCAGCTACTTAGTGAGGCCCTCGGCAACTTCGTGAGACCCTGTTTCAAAATAAAGTATAAAAAATAGGGATAGGGGTGTAGCTCGAAGGTAGAATGCCCCTGGGTTCCATACCCGGAACTGCAAAAAAAAAAAAAAAAAAGTATAGTCAAACTTGCCTGCTCTGGGGTATGAGCTAAACTTAATGACTTCCTTCCACTCAAAGTATGGCAGTGGCCATGTGTGATCTTGGAAGTTGTGTCATAAGAGGCCTAGTTTTCTCTTTGCTTTCTTGATGACCACTCACACAGAATACCAGAGCCCAGTAACTGTCTTGGCTGAGCACACACATTCACGCATAGACCAACAGAGAACAGAGTCAGAAGCTTTGCCTTCAAAATCACATTAGAAGTTAAATTCTGAGACTGGGGCAGATATTTGGTGGGGACAAAGAGGTCCCAATTCTCATAGCTTAATCTCGGCTCTTCAAGAACAAAAGAATTTAGCTCAGCCAAGCGTAGCGTCACACGCCTTTAATCTCAGTATTTGGGAGGCTGAGGCAGGAGGATTGTAGATTTGAGGACGGTCTCGGCAAGTAGTGAGACATTCAACCTAGTGAGACCGGTCCAAAATAAAAACAGGAGCCGGTGGCGCACGCTTGAAATCCCAGTACTTGGGAGGCTGGGACCAGAGGATCCGGGTTCATGGCCAGCATCAACTACTGAGGCCCTTCGCAACATAGTGAGACCCTGTTTCAAAATAAAAAGTAGGGTTGGGGGGTGTGGCTCGGAGGTAGAATGCCCCTGGGTTCAATCCCCAGTGCCGCAGAAATATAAGGCTGGGGGAAAAGTAAAGCACCAAATAATCCCACACAGAAGGGTCCTGAAAGGGCCATCATGCCCCTGTGTATACTTGGTACAGGTGCGTGCCTTAGTTTCATTTTGCGGTGCTAGGGCCTGAACGCAGGTACACCCCAAGCTCCTTTTTATATGCCTTTTTTTTTTTTTTTTTTGGAAACAGAGTCTCGCTAGGTTCCTGAGGCTGGCCTCAAACCTGCGATCCTCTCGTCTCAGCCTCCCACGTACTGGGATTACAGGCATGCGCCACCACGCCCAGCACCAGTTACAGCTACCCCTGCTGGCGGTACAGCTCTTACTTTTGCAGCTCTGCTTCCGCTGGTACCGCAGCTCTTGGGGAGCAAAGTGTTGCAGCTCTGGAGGGGATGGGAGTTGGGGAAGTGTTGCAGCTCTACTTCTGACTCCACAGCCCGAGGAAAACCAGTGGTAACAGCTCGGCTTCTGGTGGTGGCACAACTTTGGAGCCACAACCTCGCTCTCCGCCGCTCTCCGCCGCTCTCCGCCGCTCTCCGCCGCTCTCCGCCGCTCTCCGCCGCTCTCCGCCGCTCTCCGCCGCTCTCCGCCGCTCTCCGCCGACTCTTGACAGCCGATTCCGGTACTGCTGCTCTCCTATGGGCCGCTGGAGACGTGCTTATATAGCTTGACTTCTCATCTGATTGGTCCTTAGACCTGGGCCCTGATTGGTCCTTAGACCTGGGCTCTGATTGGTCCATATATCTGGGCCCTGATTGGTCCATTTTTAATCTGGGTCCTGATTGGTCCTTTTTCAATCCCAATTTGGAATCTCTAATCAATCTTAAACTAGATATCAGGGAGGGCTGCCGGCTGTCTATGCCAACCTTGCTTATCAGTTTTTTGCCTCTATTCCTTTTGTGATGGACTGATGACTAACTTGCATTTATTTTGCTATATTCATCGCGTAGATGGAGCGGGGATTCCTCAGAGAACCAGCCTGGTCTGCGATAGGGTTTCTTTTTTTTTTTTTTTTTGCGATACCGGGGATTGAGCCCAGGGGCGTTCTACCTCCGCGCTACACCCCCGGCCCTATTTTTTATACTTTATTTTGAAACCGGGTCTCACGAAGTTGCGGAGGGCCTCACTAAGGGGAGAGAGAGAGAGAGAGAGAGAGCTGAGGCTGGCCGCGAACCCGAATCTTCTGGTCTCTGCCTCCCAAAGTACTGGGATTACAAGCGTGCGCCACCACGCCGGGCTCGGTAGGGTTTCTTGATGTGCTGCAAGTCTTTCCTCTTTCCCAGCCCAGCAGTATGAACCCGCGTCACCCATTTGATGCCTATTTCCTTGCGTCACAGTGTACCATGTTCGTGTTCATTTCCCTGGCTGTGTGTGAACTCGGGCTGAGATCACCTCAGTCTTGGTTCTCTGGTGCTGTGCGCTTCCCGCCTGGTCGTTTAATAAATGCGTGCTGGTAGCCGGGCGTGGTGGTGCACGCTTGTAATCCTAGTACTTGGGAGGCTGAGACAGGAGGATTGCAGGTTCGAAGCCAGCCTCGGCAATTAGCGAGGCCCTCCGCAATTTAGACCCTGTTTCCAAATAAGAAGAAATATTGGGTTGGGGGTATAACTTGCAGGTAGAATGCCTCTGGGTCAATTCCCAGTACCAAAAATTTTTTTAAAAAAATTAAATGAATTAAATGTGTGCCTAAGGGTAGATCGCCTGGCTGGCGCCCCCTGCCTGGTCACTCCCTTACACACCCCACTACAGCTCTACCCTGGGCCTTTTCTGTTTGCCCCTCCATGTGCATTTTTCCTTCCTCGAACCCCATCAGAAATCTGATCTCTGTAGACTGTAAAGGAGGCAGATTGTACCTGTGCCACCTTAGGGTTTTTGTTTTTTGTTTTTTGCAGGAAACACAAATGTCTTTATTACAAGTTTGTGTGTGTGTGGGGGGTATGGGAGCCTTCATCAGAAAACAGAGACCCGGGGAAGTAGAGTTGAATGTTTATATGCTGAGTTGGACAAAGGGCATTAAATTGTGAAAATATGATGAGACAAAAGGGCTTGGGCTAGAGTGGTTAATTTGGTGGAGAAATAACTAGGAAGACAAGGGTGAGCAAAACAAGGATTATTTCTTGAGAATAATCCTTGAGATTTCCCTCAATCTCAGCTTCTCATCCTTAGTGACAAGAATGTCTGATGTAGGGGAGCCATCTTAATTAAATTTTATCTCAGGCTCGTAAGAAGGATGATCAGAGTGGTCTCCTGGCACCTGATGTTTTTCAAGTGACTTTAACTCAAAATAGTCAACATGCCAAAGCAGCTTATTTGGGGACTGTATACTCTGAACTCCAACTACGAAGGGTGGGAGATGAGAGAGCTCATAGTATTATTGCCCCAGTAGGCCTAGTACACTAATTCCTGGAAACTGGATGTTACATGTCAGAAAAGTACTTTGCAGATGTGCTTAAGGATCTTGAGATGGGGATATAAGCTGATTAGCAGACTGGACCCAAATGCAATCACATCTTCTTCTAAGAGGAAGGCAAGAGGGAGAGATGATGACCGACACAGAAGAGGTGGCAGTGATGGAGGTGGAGATTGGAGGGATGCAGCCACAGGCTGAGGGACACCGACATCATGGGCTAAGGGGTGCCACTGCCACAGGCCAAGGGACACTGCCACCACCACAAACTGAGGGACTCCGCTACCATGGGCTGAGGGGCTCTGCCATCACGGGCCAAGGGATGCCACTGCAACAGGATGGGGGACGCTGCCACCACCACGAGCCAAGGGACGCCACTGCCATGGGTTGAGTGATGCCACCACCAGAGCTGAGGGATGCCACTGCCACAAGCCAAGGGACACTGCCACCGCGAGGTGTGGAACGTCCCCACCATGGGCCAAGGGATGCTACCACCACGGGCTGAGGGATGCCACTGCCACAAAGCTGAGAGATGCCACCATGGGCTGAGGGACTTCAGAGCAAGCAAGGAGTGGTCTCTGGAGACTGCCAACCACTGCCTTAGCTTTGGCCCAGTGACACTGACTTTGGACTTCTGGACTCCAGAACTATGAGAATGAATAAATCTCTCTTGTTTTAACCCACCAAGTTTGTGGGTTAAACCCTTGCCCAGCGGTGGTAATATGTTTCTACAGTTGCTAGATGGTGGTGTTCCACTGGCCTTTGGTTTTACTTCCTTCAGTTAAATTTTTGGGTGTGCTATCAATTCCTTGCTGGGACTCTGCCCAATAGTAAAGTGAAGAAAATAAGGGACCAAACAAGAGACTCCCTGAAAATACTGTTTTTCACCAAAAGATCCACCCTGTGGCTGCCGGTCTTCTTCGGCACCAAAGGGGCATCACCCTCAGCACTGTGGTTCCGGATTGTCCTCGGTCCTGTGCTGTTCTTCTCATAACTACATTCCTCAAAGGCCAGGATGAAGACGAATCCTATGACCTTCTCCGGGTGGGCTTGCCCATGGCCCATGCTCCAGAAGCCCATCTGAGGCAGAGGATGTGGGCAGAAAGGTGCAGAATACAGATCTGATCCTGCCGTGAGGTCACTTACATTGGTCCCCTTCTACCTTCCCTCTCCACACTATCTCCACAGAAGCAAACACAGCGAAAGGTCAACTGACCTTTCTCTTGTTATATCAAGTTATTTTTCCTGAGAACAACTCTGGACAGAGTTATACCACCACTAAAATTTAATAATTGCAGTTTACAAGGAAGGGGCAAAGTTACTGGGTTGATTTTCGCTCAACATTAGCTTTTCCTGCCATATTTTTTTAACCTTTAGCAACCATCAGCACGCTCCAGCACTGATAGACTATGGATGGAAGAGTAGGAGGCAAAGTCATTGTGCATGGTTCAACAGTTATGTCTTGTTCCCATTTGGCAAGTAGGCATGATTTTAATTTTATATTGTGCTTTTATAGTACAGCCAGAATTTCTATAGGGAAACAATTTGGTTCCTAACACCTGTGGATGAAGATCTCCAGTTGAAATCCTGAGCTGTGCTCACTAAAGGACTCAGACTGGGGCAGTGGGATGGTCACCCAACAGAGTTAGGATTCACACTCCCCAACCATCCAGCTTGGTTCAGAAGTCAAGACTGTTGACTCAGCACATGTACTTTGAGAGTATGAGAAGGTGTATTATGAGACTATCCTCACAATGAGACTTTCTAGGGGGAGTGTGGTAGGCTCCCACACTGGTCCGAAATGTCCCAGAAGGGTCCCAGAAGGGTCCCTGAGCTCAAATTTATGGTGGTCAGGGGTGGACTGGGATGCCAGCTCCTCACACCAGCTAGAGATGGTGGTTTTTTGTTTTTTGTTTTTTGCAGTACCGGGGGTTGAACCCAGGGGCGTTTTAACTCCAAGCTACACCCCCGGCCCTATTTTTTATCCTTTGTTTTTGTTTTTTGTTTTGTTTTGTCTTTGTTTTTGGGGTACCGGGGATTGAACGCAGGGGCATTCTACCTCCGCGCTACACCCCCAGCCCAATTTTTTATACTTTATTTTGAAACCGGGTCTCATGAAGTTGCGGAGGGCCTCACTAAGTAGAGAGAGAGAAAGAGAGAAAGAGCTGAGGCTGGCCGCGAACCTGGATCCTCCGGTCTCTGCCTCCCAAAGTACTGGGATTACAAGCGTGCGCCACCACACCCGGCTTATCCTTTATTTTGAAACCGGGTCTCACACAGTTGCGGAGGGCCTCACTAAGTAGCTGAGGCTGGCCTCGAACTCAGATCCTCCAGTCTCTGCCTCCCAAGTACTGGGATTACAAGCGTGTGCCACCACGCCCAGCCTGAGATGGTGTGTTTTGAACACCCCCCACACACATCTTGCCAGGATACCATTGGAGGGAACGTCTGCTTCTTACCAGCTCCTACAGATATGTGCAGAAGGGAAAAGGGGCTTGAAAGCCGTCAGCGGTCACCATAAAAAATGAAAACGAGCTTTAATTACAGGTGGCTTCTGAATGAAGGGTCCAGAACTTCATAGGAAGGAATACATTCTAAGGGGGTTGACAGTGGGTGTGTTGCCACGGTCAAGAATGGAGAATTAGAGCCGGGCGTGGTAGCGCACGCTTGTAATCCCAGTACTTTGGGAGGCAGAGACCGGAGGATCCGGGTTCGCGGCCAGCCTCAGCTCTCTCTCTCTCTCTCTCTCTCTTTACCTAGTGAGGCCTTCCACAACTTCGTGAGACCCGGTTTCAAAATAAAGTATAAAAAAATAGGGCCGGGGGTGTAGCGCGGATGTAGAACGCACCTGGGTTCAATCCCTGGTACTGCAAAAAAAAAAAAAAAGAATGGAGAGTTAGTAGCTGAAGTCAAGGATGGTTTTGAATACCACCGTCTTGTATTTACACATTTACACAATTCTTTCTCAGCTGCCTGAACTATAGAAAGGAAGAGGAGCAGTAAAAATAGTTGAAGAGCTGTTTATCCAAAAATATCTACAAGTCCTGGAATGTAAAGGGGGCATCACTACTATGTAGCACATTAGCATAGGATCAATAGGGGTGACAGGTGGTTCTTGGGATGTTAGGGAGGGCTGTAGAGAAGGGACTTCCTAGTGGCATCTTCTTGAGGGCTCTTCCTCCTCAGTCTTTCTATGGTTGCCTCTTCTTATCCTTCAAGAGAGTGTGAGATTCCATTTTCAGAAAATCACATGGACTTCTGGCTAATCTTAAAACCTTGATAGCTTCTCTCTCACCTTCGTGTCTAACCCATCAGCCAACTTCGTCCTCAGCCCAATTGCTTCCCAACACCTTTGCGTAAGTCCACAGTCGCCCTTACCTGACCACAGAGTAGCAGACAACTGTACTCCTGTCTGCACTCTGGAACTCCCTTACTGCAGCAAGTGACCCTTTTAAAACATAATGAAAATCACTTTTTTGGCTAAATCCACATTTGTTTCCTGGCCAGGGTTCATGGAGGTCTTAGGCTGTACCTCTCCAGGCATGTAGTTTGTACTACTGTCATGGACTTCTGGAGACAGGTGGCCAAGGACACATAAATGAAATGACCATTGCTTTACACTAGGGTTTAGTTTTTGCACTTTTGTGAAGAAACAAATGGACTCAACCTCCCAGAGCTTCTGAGAACCCAATTTTACACATCAGGATGGCACTCAGAATTACATCATGTGTGTTCAATAGATAATCTGTGAAACTTTGAGAAGCAGCCACAAGGTGAAGCTACTAACTATAGGAATGGGCACTAAAATCTAAACTGACTGTTCTTTCTGGGGTACACATTAGAAGTTACTTTTTTTTTCTGCGGTACTAGGGATTGAACCCAGGGGCATTCTACCTCTGAGCTACACCCCTAGCCCTATTTTTTATCCTTTATTTTGAAACAGGGTCTCACTAAGTTGCAGAGGGCCTCACTAAGTAGCTGAGGCTGGCTGCGAACCCAGATCCTCCCAAGTACTGGGATTACATGCTGGGCACCACCATGCCCAGCAACATTAGAAGTTAAAAAACAAGAGCTGGGTGTGGTGGCACATGCTTGTAATCCCAGTACTTGGGAGGCTGAGACTGGAGAATCCGGGTTCACGGCCAACCTCAGCTACTTAGTGAGGCCCTCCACAGATTAGTGAGACCCAGTTTCAAAATAAAAATAAAATAGGGCTGGGGGTGTAGCTTGGAGACAGAATGTCCCTGGGTTCAATCCCCAGTACCGTAAAAAAAAAGAAGTTAAAAAACAAAACAACATTAAAAAAAAATGAAGCCTGTGTCCCACATTCTAGGGCAATTAAATTATGGTGTTGGGGTGGGGCTTTGACAACAGAATTTTGTAGAGTTCCTGAGGTATGGACTGTGTCTTCTCCAACTTCACATGTTGGAGGCTTAATCCAGAAAGTGATGATCCTGGGTGTGGGGGTGTCTTTTGGAGGTGTTGAGGGTGGATCCCTTATGAATGTGATTAGTGCCCTTATAATAAGACAAAGGAGGGCTTGCTTTCTCTTTCTCTGCTCTCCACCACGTAAGGATACAAGATAGCTGTCTGCAATGAAGAAGGGGGCCAGGTTGATCAGTGCCTTGATTTTAAGACTTCCCAGACTCCAGAACTGTAAGAAATGAACTTCTGTTCTTTAAGTAACACCTCATATATGTTTTTTTGTTTGTTTTTACAGTACGTGGGATTGAACCCAGGGGTAGTCTACCACTGAGCTACACCCCTAGCCCTTTCTCTTTTCAGACAGGGTCTCCCTAAGTTGCCCACGCTGGCCTTTACTTGTGATTCTCCTGCCTCAGCCTTCTAGGTAGCTGGGATTACAGGCATGCACCACAACCCACTATGGTAACTTGTTATGGCAGCCCAAACTAAACACCAGGTGATTCCTATGTGCAACCAGGGTTAAGTAATACTGGAAGCATACTTATGTAGTTATGATTAAACTCTCAGAATGTTAAAAACATACTAGAGGAGGAAATATCATGATTACTTTTGGGGGAAATAGGTTCTCACTATGTTGTCAAGCATAGGGAGCAACTCCTGGGCTCAAATATTTCTCCTGCCTCAGACTTTCGAATACCTGGGACTATAGGGGGGCACCTACTAAGAAATTTTAGTACTCATAATAAGTTAGGCTATTATATGCAACTGAATTTATGGGTATTTAAATTTTTTTTATTTGGAACCAGTTAACTAAACAACTTAAGTGCATTAGAACAGGAGCATAATAGATCCTTAGTTATTGAAGCACAAATTCCTTCTACTGGCAAAACATGCATAAACATAGACATTCTAACTGCAACACGCAAAATGCTAATGCAGAGTAAAACTATTTAAGAATATATTGTAAATATACAAAACTGAGTATAAAACCCCAAACTACCTTTGAAATCATCTACTCCAAATCTTTCATTTAACAGAGGAAACTAATGTTTTTTAAATAGTTAAGTTTTTCAATGTCACAAAGCTGCTCAATAACATGACTGGATTAGTTCAGTCTAATGTACTTTCCATTCCATAATGTGATGTGAAAAGTTGAAATGTTTTAAGCAGTTTCTCAACCCACTCTGATTCTTCAGTACTTAATAGGACAAACCAAAGTAAATGCAGTACTACATTTACGATGTTCCTAGAACAGTCATATGCCAGGGTGTAGTCTCTGATGCTTGTTGAGGGCAGAACGATACCTGAAGGCTTTTCCACAGTCGTTACAGCCGAAAGGCTTCTCCCCTGAATGAACTCTCTGATGCTGAATAAGGTATGTACTCTGGCTGAAGGTCTTCCTGCATTCAGTACAGTTATATGGTTTCTCTCCAGTATGAGTGCTCTGATGTTCTGTCAGGTGAGTGCTCCGGCTGAAGGATTTGTCGCACTCATTGCACTTATAGGGTTTTTCTCCAGTGTGGATTCGTTGATGCTGAGTAAGATGGGAGCTCTGGCTAAATGTCTTTTCACATTTATTACACTGGTAGGGTTTTTCTTCTGTGTGAGTTTTTTGATGTTGAGCAAGTGATGAACAATGGCGAAAGGCCTTGCCACATTCAGGACACTCATAAGGCTTTGCTCCTGTGTGAATTCTCTTGTGTTGCGTAAGGTGTATGTTCTGGTTGAAGGCTCTCCCGCATTCATTACATTTGTAAGGTCTTTCTCCAGTATGGATTTTCCTATGCTGAATAAGGGATGAGCCATAGCTAAAGGTTTTCCCACATTCATGACACTGATAGGGTTTCTCTCCAGTATGAATTCTTTCATGCTTAGCAAGAGATGAGCTCCGAATAAAGGCTTTCCCACATTCCTTACATTCATAGGCTTTCTCCTGGCTGTGGGTCTTCTGGTGTTGATTGAGGTTTGAGAGATAACTGAAAGCCTTTCCACATTCACTGCATTCGAAAGGCTTCTCTCTGGTGTGAATTCTCCGGTGCTGAGTAAGCGATGAGCAGTAACTGAAGGCCTTTCCACATTCATTGCATTTGTAAGGTTTCTCTCCAGTATGAATTTTCAGATGTTGAGCAAGGGATGACCAATAACTAAAAGATTTTCCACATTCTGCACAATCGTAGGGTTTCTCCCCAGTATGTGTTTTCTGATGTTGAGTGAGGTTTGAATGCTGGCTGAAGGCTTTCCCACATTCATTGCATTCGTACGGTTTTTCACCAGTATGAATCATATGGTGACGGATAAATGTTGAGGGCCCATTGAATGCCTTCCCACATTCGTTACATTTGTAGGTTTTCTCTCCAGTATGGATTTTTTGATGTTGAGTAAGGTGTGTGCTTCTGGTGAAGGTTTTCTCACATTCATCACATTTGAAAGGTTTTTCTCCTGTGTGAATTTTCTGATGTTCCATAAAGTGGCCTCTCTGGCTAAAGGCTTTTCCACAGTCATTACAGGTATACGGTTTCTCGCCGGTATGAATTCTCTGATGCTGAACAAGATGGGTCCTCTGACTAAAGGCTTTCCCACATTCATCACATTTATAGGGTTTTTCTCCAGTGTGAATTCTTTGATGTTGAATGAGAGATGGACCCTCAATGAAGCCTTTTCCACACTGATCACATTTAAATGGTTTATCTCCAGTATGAATTCTTTGATGGTTTATAAGATTTTCGCTCCTGCTGAAAGCTTTGTCACATTCATTACATTTATACGGTTTTTCTCCAGTATGTGTTCTCTGATGGCGAATAAGAGCTGAACAATAACTGAAAGCTTTACCACATTCGTTGCACTTACAAGTTTTTTCTTTTTTAACTGGATGTGAACTCTGTTTGGCACTTGTCTTAGCAGAGGTCTGTTCTGAAGATATTCCTTGCTGTGTTACAAGGCTTGAACTCACATTGATGCTTTTTCCAAATTCATTATCTATAAGGCCTCCCTCCCAAGTGGGTATTGTCTTTTTTGTTATTTTTATTTCCCGTGGCAGTGAATGTTGGCTTGCTTGCTGCCTCTCTAGACTGCCTTCAGATTCCCAGGTTTCTAAGACATTGGAACTCCAAGAATCATCCCTTCTGTGTTTTTCCACCACTCCCTCTGAAGATAGCTCTTCAGAAATGTCCAATTCTGGTGGTGACACAATATTTTTAGGTCTTGTCTCCTGGTCTGAAAGAAAATAAAATACCAGTATTCTCTGGACAGAGAAAAAGAAAACTCCTTTTGTGGGAGTGTTCTAATGAAACTAAAAATAAATATATAGACTTATTTGGGAAGAAAGAAGGAGCTAGGGAGAACAATGAATAACACGTGTACATGGTAAGAGTATGCCTACTTCAATTTCACAGATAATCTCAAGAAGAAGGAAACTATATTTAAGGTGACAGTTGATTAAAAAGGTGAGCAGAGATGGCACAATTAAACAAAAATTCAAGAACCATGATGTAAGGACAGGACAAATAAGAAAGGCTTTTCCAACACCCACAGTCATTAGCTTGGAACACCAAAGGAGTAAGTCTAGGCATTTTGAGTATTAGGAAAAGAAATGGAGGACTGCACTACAGTAGTATTCATGAGGGTGAAAAATGCCAAAAGTAGCAGAATAAGCAGGATGGTCACATGTGGGATTAAGAAATATTAGTTCAAAAGAGGAAGGAAAATTAAGGTATGGGGTACATGCCTGTAATCCCAGTACTTGGGAGGCTAAGCCAGGAGGATCATGAGTTTGAGGCCAGCACGCAGTAACTTAGACCTTGTTTTCTTTCTTTCTTTTTTTTTTTTTTGGTGTGTGTATGTGGTACTGGAGATTGGACCTAGGAGCATTCTACCTCTGAGGCATATACCCAAGCTCTATTTTATCTTTTATTTTGAAACAGGGTCTCACTAAGTTGCAGAGGGCCTCATTAAGTAGCTGAAGCTGAACTTGAACCTGTGATCCTCCTGTCTCAGCCTCCCAAGTACTGGGATTACAAGCATGTGCCACTACACCCGGCTGAGACCTTGTTTTCAAAATAAAAAATGAAAAAGAGGCGGAGTATAGAGCCCCTCTGGGTTCAATCCCCAGTACACACACGCGCGCGCGCACACACACACACACACACACACACACACGAAATAGCTGAATCCATAGAAATGTGGGAAAAGAGCTGACATAAGGGGGAGATCCCCCTCAAGGGTGCTGAGGGTAATGAGATGAGTAAAATATGCTAATGAAAGAAAGCAGTTTATCAGGAAACACAAAAAACAATACAAGAAACAAAAAGGAAAATAAGACAATCAGGAAGTAAACAGTTGCCCAAGACAAGGGAGATGCAACAAACAGCAGGGTAGTCAATGCTAGCATATTCTGCAAAGAACCAAAGCTGTGTTCAAAACTGCTTTTCTTCAGCTCTACTGGTAACAGGAGGAAAAACAGCAGACTCCAGAGAACCCCGAATACCCCATGTCGCAAGCCCAGTCACCTTCACCATCACCATCACTGTAAGCTGAGCAGGGCAGGAGACCCCAGAGCCACCATCCTCCCCTCCACCCTGGTGCGGCAAGTGACACACAGCATGTGTCAGGGGCAGGCAGCACACAGCAGTGGGATGGCTCTAACAAGGACAGGACCAATGCAACTCGGGTTTTGGAAACCACCAACTGTTTAAGAAAGGACACTACAGAAGATGACCATGAACAACAACCCCTGGAAGCACTGCACTGCACAGTGAAAGATAACAGGTTGATGCTGCTGAAGGAGAAAGGGCACCAGAGTGGCTGATCTCCACACTGACTGGAAGGCTACCCCATGCAGACCACGAGCAATGTTATTCATGTGGTCGTGTCCTCCACTCAATAACCAAGTGAATTACCCAAGGTAAAGAATGAAGGCCTGGAGAGAGTTCCAGAAGACTGTGCTGAAAACCACCATTCCTACTCAGAAAGCAACTCCCACTGTTCTACATACAAAGCCCATAGCCAATGACCAAAATATTCCGATACCCAGTGCATGAGGAAGTAATTGAGGGTTCTGATAACAAGGCTGCAAGAGAACAAGGTAAACTAGTGAAAGAGAATACATCTCAGGATTACAGACCAGTACTTCACAGGGGCAGGTGCCCAAGACAGCCTAGAAAAAGAGACAACAAAGAAGATCAGGGAAATATTGGAGACAGTGGCCTCCTCAACGTACATACTATCACAACTTCAATTACCTACACACGTCTATAAAACTGCAAATCATTTTTATAAAGACAATAGCAACCAGCCCTAAGCTAAGAATAAATCTGTTCTGAATAGTGAAGGTAGGACTGAGGGCTGATTTCCCAAGACTGTCAACATAGTTCAAATCCCAGCAATAAAAAGTAATGACAAAAGTGAAGCTGAACACCTCAAGTGTTTGCCTTCTATGCACTGACCAGATAACTGAAACTATATTATCTCTGCAACATGGCGGGTTTTATTAGTTTTACCTAAATGAATTACTTTTTCACAACAACTAAAATGTTTTTTGAAAACCCTGAAATTTTTAATACACATTTAAATGTTTTAAAATTATTTTCTCTCTGGTCAAATTGGGACTTTTTGAAACTTCATCTTTAATTTGTAATAAAAATTGACAGAATGTTTTTTCCAAAAGTTAATAAAGATCTTTATAAAAACAGTTTTCTAAATAATGTCCCAAGAAACCATTAGAGAAAGGGAGAAAAAGGAGGAGAGAGACGGAGGAAAAGGAAGAGAGAGAGTGAGAAGAGAAATGTTACATTCTATGAACTCTGCTGGAAGCTCATAATGCCCAAGTGCCTATTTAAAAAAAAAATCTCTGGCTGGGGATGTGGCTCAGTGGTAGAGCTCTTCTCTAGCATGTGCAAGGCCCTGGGTTCAATCCCCAGTACTGCCAAAAAAAAAATCCTCTGAGTGGTATTCCAATAAGAAACCTGCTATAATTTTAACAATCCAGCATTTCCCAAGACTCACATTTTTCCCCCTGCGATGAAAAAGAACCCAAGCCAGGTGTGGTGGTACACAGTAATCCCAGTGCTTGGGAGGCTGAGACAGGAGGATCGCAGTTTGAGGCTAGTCTCAGCAACTTAGTGAGGCCCTGGTTCAAAATAAAGAGGGCCGGGCATGTAGCTCAGAGGTAAAATGCCCCTGGGTTCAATCCCCAGTCCCCCCCCCAAAAAAAAACCCACCTCCACCCAATGAACTCTCGAGATGAATCCTTTACCTAGACTGAATAGTTTATTTCTTTTCCAGGATCAAGACCTTGAAGAAGTTACTTTGTACAGTTTAGAAACAATGATTTAGAAGAAAGTTATTCATAACTTCACAGATAATATGGTAAGGTGATAGAAGCAAAGCTAAACGTAAAGATTTAGAAAGGAACAGGTGAAAAGAAGTGAAGGCTACAGGTATGTAGCCCACTGTTGGTGAGTTTGGTTGGGAAAGAACAGAGACTGGACAGTGGGCAGGAAGATTAATACTGTTAAAGGCCCTTGGAAATATAGGCTGTATATGTATGTTTGATGGTAATAAGGATGGAGCCTGTAGATGTAAATAGAAAACTAATATCTAAAAAGTGAGGGAATCATTATGGGATCAAGGGCCCAAAGGAGATGGGAAGAAATGGAATCCAGAGCCCAGGCTAAAAGGCTGGCTTTAGAAAGAGGCAGGAAGAAGCCAGGCGTGGTGGCACACGCTTGTAATCCCAGTACTTGGGAGGCTGAGACAGGAGAATTGCAGGTTCGTGGCCAGCCTCTGCTACTTAGTGAGGCCCTCCGCAACTTAGTGAAATCCTGTTTCAAAATAAAGAATAAAAAATAGGACTGAGGGTATAGCTTGGAGGTAGAATTTCCCAGGCAGGAAGGACAAATCCTCAAATAGGAACATAAGCCAGGCGTGGTGGGACATACTTGTAATCCTAGTACTTGGGAGTCTGAGACAGAAGGATTACAAGTTCGAGGATAGCCTCAGCAAGTAGTGAGACTCTCATCAACCTAGTGAGACCCTGTTTCAAAATAAAAATAAAAAAATAGTGCTGGGGGTATAGTTTGGGAGTAGAATGCCCCTGGGTTCAATCCCCAGTACCACAAAAAAAAAAGGAATGTAAAAATAGAATATATATTAAGACAGTGACATGACAAGACATAAGAGCATCTCTTTTTATACAGCAGATACTTTAAAGAGAAATGTACACAGCTACACTTTGACATGCAGTCTTCTCTTACCAGGCTGGCAGCTGGAGTTGGTGATATTCATCTGTTGGCATCCATCACTTACCTCCAAAGGAATCTACTGGAGTGCCTGGTTCTACTATCCATGGCTCTGTTCCCTGCTCCAACTGGGAAATTACATCAGGTTTGGGAACTTGGAGTCCTGCTCAGAGGGGAACAACAACAAAAAGGAACCTGTCTGCATTAAGGGAAAAAGACCATATCAGAATCCAATCTCAAGCTTAGCACTTTGTTTTTAGAGGAAATGATGTGGGGCAAAACTGACAGGTGCACCCAGCATGTCAAGCTTCAGTGTTACGAATTCCCAGACACAGTATAGGTATCATTCGGAAACTTACCTGGGTTCAGGAAAATTATTAGTTTGTCCCTCTGCTTATTAGAAAAGTAGAAACTATTTCGGAAGCTCAAAGTTTAGGAACTGCTGGTTTCTAAACTTAAAGTCAAAACACATATAAGCACAGGAGAGTCCTCCTCCCATACTCCCCGATCTTAACTCAGGGGAGTCATCCTTACCTATAGAGACCAGGTGTGTGTAATTTTCCAATGTCACATCCCTAAACAAATCTCTCTGTGTAGGATCCAGCTGTTTCCATTCTTCCTGGGTAAAATCCACTATCACATCCTTAAAGGTCACTGATTCCTGAAAAACCAAATATATTTATGCTTAGCTTTAGGAGAAGGGTAAATACCACTTATGTTAGTATTGCTATAAACTCTCTAAAAAAATGATGTTGACATGTCCTCTTTTGTAAAAATGTAAAAACAGTATTTCACTCATTGGATTAATCTAATACATAAGAAATATTCTGTGTGACCCTTAATTTAGGGTCTGGCATATAAGAAATGCTCAGTCAATACTGGTCAATATTATTGCTCTTGATCATCATCATCATCATCATCACCATCTCTGTGTTCTAAAATATATCAAGTATTAATAATATAACCACTATCTTCAGTAGTTTTTTCTACCTATAACGTGCAAGAATAGCCAAAGATCTTTTGAGAGAATGGGAGGAGCAGACTTTCATTACTACATTTCAAAATATACCAAAAGATAAATTAAAACCGAGTACCTGGGAATAGAATAAACTCAATAAAAAACAAAATAGAAAGTCCAGAAACAGAGCCATGATTCTAAGAGTTAAATGGGATTAAGTAACTTTGAAATTAGGATATGATGAATTAATAACCAAATTATGGCATAACAAGTGCCTACTTGCCTAAAAATTAAGGGAAGATCCTCACTTTACAAAATACACCAAAAATTCCTACTGGCATAAAGATTAAATTTTGAAGAAAAAGATAAAAGAGTAGAGTAAAAGGAAAATAGTTGTATAAGCTTTAAATTTAGAAGATAAAAATTATAAGACAAAGAGACAGCTATAACTACATAAAAATATTAAGGGGTCAGAGATGTGACTCAGTGATAGGTAGATGGCTTGGCTAGTCCACATGAAATCATGAGTTTAATCCCCAGTACCAAAAAAAAAAAAGAAAGAAAAAGAAAAAGCTTCTAAAAGATACCAAAAGAAAAGGAGTTTTCTGAGTTCCTATAAGTAATTAGCAAAAAAAAAAAAAGACAAAAATGTCACAACAATAACAACAAAAAAGGGGCCAACCCACTGGGTATGGTGATGCACACCGGTAATCCCAGTACTTGGGAGGCTGAGACAGGAGGATTGCAGGTTTGCAGCCAGTCTCAGCAACTTAGTGAGGTTGTCAGCAACTTAGCAAGACCCTGTTTCAAAGTAAAAAATAAAATAGGGCTGGGGTTGTAGCTCAGAGGTAGAACGCCTCTGGGTTTAATTCCCAGTACCACAACAAAAATTAAAAGTAAAATAAATAAATAAAAGGGCCAACAACCCACACAAGCATGTCACACAAGAAATTGTTTTTGTGTTTGAGACAGGGGTCTTACTATGTTGCCAGGCTGGTATCAAATTCATGGGCCCAAGTGATTCTCTTGCCTCAGATTTTTGAGCAGTCCAGCAAAAAACTGTTAACTATGAGAAGATGGTCCACCATAACTACTGTAAAATGATAACATCAGACTGGCTAGCACTGCTTAAGTTTGTGTGCTGTGGTAGGGATAGAACCTGAACAAAATCTATCCAAAGAGCAATCTCACAGAATCTATCTAAATTTTAAATGCAAACATCCTTCAATCCAGCCCTACTGCTTATAGGAATTTATTCTTTAGAAAGACCTCAGAGTGCAAAGACATATGTACAAGTGTTGTTGCAACATCTTTTGCATGGATGGAAAAAATTAAAAATTACATTTCTATTAATGGGATAGTGGTTATAGACTATATGGTACATCTATGTTAAAATATAGACATGTCTCTTTGTAGACATTTGTGTTTTGTTTTTATGGTGCTGGGGGTAGAATCTAGGGTTTCATGCATGGTAGGTAAGCACTCTATCACTGAGCCACAACTCCAGCCCTGTAGACATTTTTTAAATGAGGTCTTTATATGTATTGATGAGGAAATATGTATTTATATATTAAGAACAATAGCGCCGGGCATGGTGTTGCACGCATGTAATCCCAGTACTTGGGAGGTTGAGACAGGAGGATCACAGGTTTGCGGCCAGCCTCAGCTACTTAGTGAGGCCCTCCGCAACTTAGTGAGATCCTGTTTCAAAAAAAATAAAATAAAATAGGGCTGGGGGTGTAGCTCGGAGGTAGAATGCCCCTGGGTTCAATCCCCAGGACCGCCAAAAAAAAAGGGGGGGGGCAATTGAACTGAATAGACACTTCTCAAAAGAAGAAATACAAGTCTGACACGGTGGCGCACGCCTGTAATCCCAGTACTTGGGAGGCTGAGACAGGAGGATCGCAGGTTCGCAACCGGCCTCAGCAACTTAGTGACGCCCTCCACAACTTAGTGAGACCCTGTTTCAAAAATAAAGAATAAAAATAGGGCTGGGTGCGTAGCTCAAAGGTAGAATGCCCCTGGGTTCAATACCCCGTACAAAAAAGAAGAAATACAAATGGCCAATAAATATATGAAAAAATGTTCAACATCATTAGCAGTCAGGGAGATGCAAATCAAAACTACACTGAGATTCCACCTAACTCCAGTTAGAATGGCAATCATCAAGAACACAAACAATTGCAGCGAGTCTCAGCAACTTAGGTCCTCCGCAACTTGGTGAGACCCTGTTTCAAAATAAAAACTAAAATCAGGCTGGGGGTATAGCTCAGAAGTAGAATGCCCCTGGGCTCAATCCCCAGTACAAAAAAAAAAAAAGGAACAGCGGGGCGTGGTGGGGCATGCTTGTAATCCCAGTACTTGGCAGGCAGAGACCAGAGGATCTGGGTTTGCAGCCAGCCTCAGCTACTTAGTGAGGCCCTCCACAACTTTGTGAGACCCGGTTTCAAAATAAAGGATAAAAAATAGGGCCGGGGGTGTAGCTCGGAGGTAAAACACCTCTGGGTTCAATCCCCGGTAATGCAAAAAAAAAAAAAAAAAGGAACACAAACAATAATAAATGCTGGCAAGAATGTGGGGAAATAGGAACTCTAATATACTACTGGTGGGACTGCAAACTAGTATAGCCACTATGGAGATCAGTGTGGAGGTTTCTCAGAAGATTGCGAATGGAACCACTATATGACCCAGTGATACCACTCCTGGGTATCTTTCAAAAGGAACTGAAATCAGATTATAGTGATACATGCATATCCATGTTCAGAGCAGCACAATTTACAAAAGCCAAATTATGGAACCAGCCTAGATGTTTATCAACAGATGAATGGATCACAAAACTGAGGTATAAACACACAATGGGATTTTACTCAGCTATATAAGGAAGAACAAAATCATGTCATTTGTAGGAAAATGGATGGAACTCAAGAATATTATGTTAAATGAGATTAGCCAGTCTCAAAAAACAAATACAGTTGTATGTTTTCTCTTATATGTAGAAGTTAGATTGAAATTAAAAAAGAAGGGCAACATCAGGTAGAAGAGCAGAGATTCCGTTAGAGGGGGTTTAGGGAAAAGAGGAGGGGGAACAGAGTGTAACAGTTGAAATAATGCTATTATATATGTATATAAAATTACCAATTCCAATCCCAAAGAATATATGGGGAGGGGGGACCCAGAGGGAAGTGCTCCAGGAGTTGTGTGCCTGTATGTTTCTATCACTCTATACCCCAATGATGCATAATTACAATGCACCAAATATAAGCATAAAAAACCAAATCTTCCAAAATTTCCAAATATCCCCCAATTGTGAACCACAAAGAAATAAAGAACACCAGAAATGGTAATTATTTTGATAAATATACACACTTTTTTATTGTTTAAATCTCTTTCAAAGATAATAAGCTGCTTAAATGAAAATAGCAAACTAATCTGGGATTTATAACATACATATCAGTAAAATATATGGCAACAATAGCATAAAAACTGGGAGGGGATCTACACTACTGTAAGGTTCTTATACTATTCATGAAGTGGTTTATATTTGAAGGTAAATGGTGATAAATTACCATGTATACCTAAAGCAACAACTAAAATAATAAAGGATATGGCTAATAAACCAATAAAGAAAATAAAATGAAATCAAGAATATTCAATCTAGCATGGTGTGGTGGTGTATGCTTGTAATCCTGGTACTTGAGAAACTGAGACAGGAGGATTGCAGGTTTGAGGCCAGCAACAACTCAGGTCTCAGCAACTTAGCAAGACCCTGTTTCAAAATAAAACGGGCTGACAGTGTAGCTTGGAGATAGAATGCTCCCCAGTTCAATCCCCAGTACAAAAACAAAAAAAGGAATATTCAATCTAAAAGAAGGTAGAGCCAGGCGTGGTGGTATACACCTGTAATTTTAGTACTTGGGAGGCTGAGACTGGAAGATCGCAGGTTTAAGGACAGTCTCAGCAAGCAGCAAGACTCCCGTCAACGTAGTGAGAATTAAAAAAAATAAAATAGGGCTGGGGGTGTAGCTTGGAGGTAAAATGCTCCTGGATTCAATCTCCAATACCACATACACACACAAAAAAAGGAAGGTAGGAATAGAGGAAAAAAGAGAACAAAGACAATACAGATAGAAAACAAACAAGATGATAGACTTAACCATATCAAGTCACATCAAATATAAATATATCACATTCAATGTAAAATTGTATTAAATACAAATGGTCTAAACACCCCAACTAATAGGCAAAGATTGTCAGATTTATAAAAACCAAAATTTAGGGGCTAGGAGTGTAGTTCAGTTTTACAGTATGTGCTTAGCATCTGTAAGAGCCTGGGTTCAACCCCCAGCACCAAAAGAAAAAAAGAAAGAAAACTCAAATATATATTACTTATAAGTACATCACTTTAAATATAAAAATACAAAAAAAGCCAGGCGTGGTGGCGCATGCTTGTAATCCCAGTACTTGGGAGGCTGAGACCAGAGAATCCGGGTTCGCAGCCAGCACTCAGCTACTTAGTGAGGCCCTCTGCAATTTAGGGAGACCCCGTTTCAAAATAAGAGAATAAAAAATAGGGCTGGGGGTGTAGCTCGGAGGTAAAATGCCCCTGGGTTCAATCCCCAGTACTGCAAAACAAAAAACAAAAAACAAAAAAGCTAACAGCAAAAAGATGAAAAAAGACATACCATGCTGACACTAATCAAATGACAAAGTAAATTTCAAGGCAAATTATATTACCAGGCATTAAAAGAAAGGTTATTTCTCAATGATAAAGGGATCAACTAATTAAGAGGACACAAAAATGAGCTGGGTGTGTGGTACACACTTGTAGTCCCAGTACTTGGAAGACTGAGACAGGAGGATTGCAGGTTCACTGCCAGCCTCAGCTACTTAGTGAGGCCCTCCGCAACTTAGTGAGACCCTGTTTCAAAATAAAGAATAAAAAATAGGGCTGGGGGTGTTGTAGCTCAGAGGTAGAATGCCCCTGGGTTCAATTCCCAGTACCACAAAAAAAAAATCCTAAATGTTTATGCACCTTCAAAATATATACAGCAGAAAATGACAGAAGAGCAAAGAGAAAGAGACAAACCCAAAACACTCTGAAATTTCAGTATCCTTTTCAAAATAGTTGATAAACAAGTAGACAGAAAATCAGTAAGGATATAGAAGACATGAACAAAACTATGAACTAACTTGATCTAACTGATATCTTTAGTATATGGAGCAATGGACCTCCCCAAAACATCTCAATCCTTGAAACCTGTGAATATGTTATCTAACATGGCAAAAGAGACTTCACAATCCAAGGAATATAGACAGCCTCCAGAAGCTGGGAAAGACAAGGGCACAGATGTACAGGAATGTAGCCCTGACTACCCTGTTTGGACTTGTCACCTCTAAAACTGTAAGACAGTAAATTTGTGTTGCTTCAAGCTAACTAAGCTTGTGGTACTTAATTATAGCAGCAGTAGGAAGCTAATCTAACTATGGAACACTTCACCCAACAATAGCAAAATGTACATTCTTTTCAAGTGCTCACTGATCATTTACCAAGATGGACCACATTCCAGAAAAAAAAAATCCTCAATATATTTAAGAGAATTCAAGTCATACAAAGCATGTCTCTAACTCTGGATATGTTCACTATCTTGAGTAATGGTTTCATGAGTATATACACACCCATAACATATATATATATATATATATATATATATACATACATATACATATACATATACATATATATGTGTGTGTATGTGTGTGTGTGTGTGTGTGTGTGTGTGTGTGTGTGTGAAAACTTATCAAATTACAGTGGGCCCTCCACATTTGTGGGTTCCACTGCTGCAGATTCAACTGACTATGGATGGAATATATTTGAAGAAGACTGAAGAAGATGTACAGACTTAACTGAACATATAGAGACACTTTTTAATTGCCATAATTCCTTAAATGATATAACAACTATTTATGTAGCATTTACATTGTATTCACTATTATAGGGAAACTAGAGGTGATTTAAAGTATACAGGAGGTATGCATAGGTTATATGCAAATACTATGCCCTTTTATATAAGGGTATTGAGCATCCATAGATTTGGGTATCTGCTGGGGATCCTGGAACCAATCTCTCAAGGATATTGAGAAATGTCTGTATATACTTCAAATATGTGCAGTTTATTGTCACAATATACCTCAGTAAAAAATAAAGTGATACTAAAAATGCTTAAGCTGAAAGTGGGAAGAACTGGAACCATTTCTTTGGTAAGAAGTTTAAGTTGTGGGAAAGGAAAGACTAAGAAGGAGCCTGATTAAAGGAGGGCTTGAGGTTGACTATACCAACAGAACAATTGTTACCTTCTTTGTCTAAGTTCTCAAAAACTTTATCAAGTCACTTTTCCTCCATTAAAAATCAATAATGAGCCGGGCATGGTGGCGCACATTTGTAATCCCAGTACTTGGGAAACTGAGACAGGAGGATTGCAGGTTCACTGCCAGCCTCAGCTACTTAGTGAGGCCCTCTGCAACTTAGTGAGACCCTGTTTCAAAATAAAGAACAAAAAATAGGGCTGGGGGTGTAGCTCGGAGGTATAATGCCCCTGGGTTCAATCCCCAGTACCAGAAAAAGAAAAATCAGTAATGGTTCACAAATGGCCTACGGAATAAAGCCTCCAACTTCTCATCCAGACGTTCAATTCCTTTCATATCCTGACCTTAAACCATTTGTTTACCACTTGCCAAAATAAAACATCTCCTCCAAATTTTTCTGAATCCTGTGTAACTCTTGCTAATGCTTATTTGTGAACCTATAATCTCCTTCTCCAGACCTAGAATCCTTCCTAGCACCTTGTTCAAATATCCAAAGTTCATCCATCCTTTGAGAAGTAACACAAATTCCACATCCTCCATGAAACTCTCTGAAACCTTTCCAGATCACTTGAGTTTCTCCATTCTTTACTTTCCAGAATACTCATTTCACCTTTCTTGTATTTTAATTGTTTTTTCAGTAGTCACTTTGATCTATTCAAGTAAAGTATTGATATGTGCTCTCCCATCCCTAGAGCACAGCACAATACTAAGCAAGAGATAAGTGGTGAATGTGTTAGTAAAAGCTGGAGAAGCAGAGCTGGGAATGAGGTCACCAGGCAGATGAGAACCCAGAATAAATCGCCAACGTCGGTTCTGGGATAAACATACCTCACAGCAAAAGAATACACAATCCTATTCTGAGAAGTGAAATGGTATTTCAGGAAATCTTGACTTACCCGAAAACTGGCTGATGGGAGTAGGGTATATTCCCCTTGAAGAAGGGAGGAGTCTGAAGAGGGCAGATCTAGGAAAGAAAGAAGAAGTCATAATGAATTCTGTCCAAATCAGTTGCTCCCAGCAGCCCATAAAATCCGCTTACTTTTCTATTTGGAAAAAACAGAAACTATGCCATCCCCTTTACACTTCAGAATAATAATTAAGAATAATAATTAAGAAAAGACACAAAATAACCATTCAGTGGGGTGTTGGTACCCTCCTCCATAGGCTCTGGAGGTAAAGCATTACTTTTTATTTATTTATTTTATTTATTTATTTATTTATTTTTGATGGTACTGGGGATTGAACCCAGGGGCATTCTGCCTCTGAGTTTTACCCTCAGCCCTTTTTATTCTTTGTTTGGAAACAGAGTCTCGCTACATTGCTGAGACTGTCCTTGAACCTGCGATCCTACTGTCTCAGCCTCCCAAGTACTGGGATTACAGGTGTGCGCCACCACACCTGGCTATAAAGCATTACTTTAAGATTCAGGTTTGTCCTTGGATATTTAATTAGTCATATGGCTCATTCAATTCAATCTATATTCCTCATTAAGTGAGACAAAATATTTTCGCTGCTACACATAAAATATAAAGTAATCAGATTACTTTCCAAAAGTCTTCATACACCCTTTGACAATGCTATTAATGCAAATAAAATATCACAATAGCATACACTACTTACACTGCCCACCCACCAGAATGTCTAAAATGAAACAAATATGGTCAATAATATTTGCTGACAAGAATATAGAGCAATTGGAACTTTTGTATATTGCTATGGGGGTGTAAATTGATCGAGCACTTAGGAAAACTGTTTGGCAGTACATACTAAAGCTAAGCATGTCTACCCTGTGACTCTGCAATTCTGCTCTTGGGCATACAACCATAGAAATGCTCATGTCCACAAAAATATTTCTACAAGAATATTTATAGCAGGTTTACTCATAATATCCCCAAGCTGAAAACAACTCAAATGTCTTTATTTTTTATTTTTTGCAGTACTGGGGATTAAACCTGGGGATGCTTGTTCTACCACTGAGATACACTCCCAGCTCTTTTTGAATTTTGAGACAGGGTCTCACTAAGTTGCCCAGGCTGGCCTCAAACTTGCAATCCTCCTGCCTCAGCATCCCAAATATCTGAGATTATAGGTGTGTACCACTGTGCCCGCCCACATGTCTTCCAACACAAGAATGGATAAATAAACCATGGTATATTTACATATTGGATTATTATTCCAAAATATATAGGAAAGAGCTACTCATATGACCAACAACGTGGATGCATCTCATAAAAAATGTTGAATAAAATAACCCAGACACAGAAGAATGAATACTGTATGACACTGTTTATGTTAAGTTCAAAGAGACCAAACTGACCTATGGAGATAAGTTATAGTGGTTATCACTGGAAAGATTACTTACTGGACAGGGAAACAAGAAAGATTTGGGGGCATTAGAAATATTCTATGTCTTGGAGTGGGTGTTGGTTACACTAGTATATACATATATAAAAATTCAACCAGGTGTGGTGGTGTATGCCTGTAATCCCAGCACTCGGGAGGCTGAGACAGGAGGATTGCAGGTTTGAGGACAGCCTCAGCAAGTAGTGAAACTCTCATCAACCCAGCAAGACCCTGTTTAAAAATAAAAAAATAAAATAGGGCTGGGGCCGGGCGTGGTGGCACACGCTTGTAATCCCAGTACTTGGGAGGCGGAGACCAGAGGATCCGGGTTCGCGGCCAGCCTTAGCTACTTAGTGAGGCCCTCTGCAACTTCGTGAGACCCGGTTTCAAAATAAAGTATAAAAAATAGGGCCGGGGGTGTAGCTCGGAGGTAGAATGCCCCTGGGTTCAATCCCCGGTACCACAAAAAAAAAAATAGGGCTGGGGGTGTAGCTTGGAGATAGAATGCCCCTGGATTCAATCCCTAGTACCATACACACACACAAAAAAATTCAATCTGTACATTGTATATGTAATATTTATGCACTTTACTATATGAATTATACTGTAATATACAAATGAAAACACTCTTAGGAAAGTCTGTCCAGAGTAATGATTGACAGCAAAGTCTGATTCTCAAAACCACTAATAAATAGTAAATTTTTTTTGAGGTACTGGGGGTTGAACCTAGGGGCATTCTACCTCTGAGCTACACACTTAGCCCTTTTTTTTATTCTTTATTTTTAAACAGGGTCTCACTAAGTAGCTGAGGCGAGCAGCGAAACTGGATCCTCCGGTCTCAGCCTCCCATGTACTGGGATTACAAGCCTGCACCACTACACCTGGCCTAATTTTTTTTTTTTTTAAACAGGGGCTCGCTAAGTTGCTGAGGGTCTCAGTTGCTGAGGCTGGCTGTGAACCTGCAATCCTCTTGTCTCAGGCTCCCAAGTACTGCATGGGATTACAGGTGGGCTCACTGCACTCTAGCTTAAAGATTATTATTTATAAGAAATTCAAGAAAAGGGGCTGCATGACAAAAGTTAGACTTAACCAAACCTGACTGAATAGTCATACCTAAAAAATATAAAGACAATGACAAAGCAGAGATGTCTATGGTGATGTCACAGAGCTTTGTCCTTACCTGTTCAACGACATACAAAAAGAGATAAAAGGAATACTCATCAAATTTAGTAGTGACAGCCGGGCGTGGTAGCACACACTTGTAATCCCAGTACTTGGGAGGCTGAGACAGGAGGATCCGCAGCCAGCCTCAGCTACTTAGTGAGACCCTCTGCAACTTAGTGAGACCTTGTTTCAAAATAAAGAAAAAAAATAGGACTGGAGGTGGAGCTCGGAGGTAAAATGCCCTGGGTTCAATCCCCAGCTTTGCAAAAAAAAAAAAAAATTTAGTAGTGACATAAAATTGGAAAGGACATTTAAAACACTGAATAACAGCCAGGTTTCATGGTGTATTTGGGAGGCTGAGACAGAAGGATCGCGGGTTTGCGCCCAACCTTAGCAACTTAGCAAGGCCTTCAGCAACTTAGCGAGACCCTGTTTCCATAGGGGGAAAAATGGCTGAGGGTGTAGCTCAGAATGCCTCTGGGTTCAATCCCCAGTACCACAAACAAACAAAAACAGTGAATAACTAAATTAGGATTTATAGTTATCCTGAAAGACTGGAACACTTGGCCACAAATAAAAAACTGAATAAACACAAACTCCTGACATTGACAATGCCCCTGGGTTCAATCCCCAGTACCACACATACACACACACACACACACACACACAAAGCATAAATCTAGCCCACAGCAGTTTATGGGAAAATAAAATTTGGGGTTTACTGTATAGTATTACTGATTTAAAAAAAAACAAATACAATTTGATGTCAAACAGAAGTATAATTCAAATAAAAAACAACAGTACATAATACTTTCAGGTATTTTTCAAAGCACATCTCAAGAACTACGTTTTGTTTGGGACAAAGCAGTTTAAGGAAAATGCTGACAAACAGGACAGTTTTCAGAGAAGTCTAGATATATCACAGGGACCCATCTAAGGAATTGAGGCTAGCTGAATTCACAGGTAAGGAAAGCAACCTGAAAGGAAAAACAGCTTTTGGAGATTAACAACTAAGATTAACACAAAATTTAGGAACAAGCACTTCTGTTTAATATAAGAAAGTAAAAAAGAAAGCCAACAAGGGAGTTGTCTGTACCCAAAATGGCGAGTTTAATGCCAACTTATTCTGGCATAGGCTTGACAGCCATCTGCCAAGAACATTTCAAAACTGATTCTTGCATTGAAAAGATGATTATCAAAATTTGTTTCTGACTACGAGATTATCATTTTAAAATCGAATAAACAGAAATCATGTCGGGATCACAGATATTGTGAATCCTTACTCGTTTACATTTCCCATTCCATAAGCCAGAGAGAATGAACTCTTTCCAAGTCTCCCTCTATAATGTACTTCGGTTTCTTACCCCTAAACATACTGTTCCCTCCTCCCACCTCTCCCAGCTCTGTAAATGTAAGATTCTTCAGTCATAACTATTCTCTGGCCTCCATCACCCGCCCCCCGGCCCAAGTCGCCCCCGCTACCTTCCATTTCAGGAGTTCATCCCGTTCCACTGGAACTTGGGCACCACGGTTCCCCAGGCAGCGTCTACCAGCTGGTACCTCGATCTGGGGGTCAGATATCCAGCTTCCCGTGCAGAGAGCCCTCACACAAGCTGAGGTTGGCTGCCCTGACAGACACAGGATGGAGTCAGCAGCATACGTCACACCATCACACCTGAGAGTCTTGTAGAGTGGGCAAGAGGTCCTGCACAAGAGAAGAGAGCACCGGAGAGGTTTGCGGCGCTCCAGAAGAACAAAGAGTGGAGATCGAGCACGCAGATTCAGTCTCAGACCCCAAAACCCTTCGGGCCCACCCCAGAATCTGGCCAGGGGCGCCCACGGATCCGGCCCGTAGCCTCCTTGCACACTTGCGGCTCACGCCCCCACGGACTAGTATACAGGGAGACACACACCTGTTGCAGGGCGTAGAAGCTGGAAGGTGGATCAGCAGGGCGGTGCCGGCACCCGACTTCCCTCTAGACCAGAACAAAAGAACAAAGCCTCCAAGGGATCGGGGCGGGACCGCCCCGCACAGATGGAGGCGAGGCGCGCCCCCTTTGAGGACTCCCCAGCTTCCTCCTGCAGAGGTCGCGTTAGGCGAAGCCAAGAGGGTGACGTCACGGGCCCCGAGGGTCGGCGGTTGCCATGGTGACACCTGGGCTCCCCTCCCCCGGCGGCAGTCCTCTTGCGACGATCATGGGTCCCCGGAAGCGCTGGGATAACCACTGGACATCTCTAAGAACATCCAAGGCTCTAGACATCCCAAACGCCAACCGTTTTTCATGCCTACGGCGGGCTTCAACAGTCACTTCCGGCCGTGCCCAGAAAGGCCCGCCCTACGCTCCCGGCGCGCCAAGGCGCACAGGACTACAGCTCCCAGAATGCGCCGCGACGACACGCCGAACTACGTTTCCCAGAGGCCTCCCCGACAGCGCGTGTGCGCTGCGGAGCCGCGCGGGGTCCTCTGTCCTTTGCTCTGGTCGTTTGCGGTGCGTGTGCGTCAGCGTTGAGGCTCTTGTGCGTGTAGGACCCTACGGATTTTGAGAAATGCAGGCTTACGGGCTTGCAATTTTAAAACGCGAACAAGCATTTCATCACGGCACTACTTTTATTACCTGTCCTGCGCTCTAATTTGTGTTCTATTCGCTTGTTTTAAAGGTACTGGTCGTTACCCATGAAATTGTTTCCATCACTTTCAAATGGTCATGACCTGAATTTTCTAAAATGCTAAAGGGAAGCCAGGCATGGTGGCACACGCTTGTAATCCCAGTACTTGGAGGCTGAGACAGGAGGATCGCAGGTTCGAGGACAGCCTCAAGAAATAGTGAGATTCATCAACCGAGTGAGACCCTGTTTCAAAATAAGAATAAAACAGGAATGTGGGTATAGCTTGGAGGTAGAATATCCCTGAGTTCAATCCCCAGAACCAAAAAAAAGAAAAAAAAATGCTAAAGGGACCCCTTCCCCGGATATGGTATTACGGTTTTTACCCTGTGGTGTACTGTATGTGCCTGCTCCGCCAGCACATAGCTGCGAGTAGAGCCCAGGGCACTCCAGTGTGCCCTCGTTATAAGAGACTTCAACAAGTAGATAGATTTTATATTTTAAAGGTTTGGTCCCCACACTTTACTGTGCTTCCGTGCATCGCCTGTATTTGAGAGGCTAAGATTGAGTGGTTCAGCCTTGTTGGCTGACAAAGCCCTGAACCTGAAAATCCTGACATCAAAGATTTGAAAAGCAAAGTTAGAGATAATGTAAAGGGAACAATATTGAGAAGTCTCTTAAGAGCAGATTTCAGAAAGGGTCTATTGTAGGATCTAGAAAAGGATATAAAGAAATAATTTAGTATTTTCAGTAAAGTACAAAAAGACATGGCACGAATGGCACAGGAAAGACAGCTATGAGAGAACAGGCTGCAATAAGACACTAGATAAAAAGGAATAAAAACATAGTAAGCATATTTAAAATGCAGCATCAAAGAGAAGAACTGAATCGATGCTTGGAAAAATAAGTCATTTATGTATCGAATAGTCTTTTAAAGCTTCTCCGTGATTTAAAAGAAAAAGATGAAACAATAAGAAAATTTAACACATAAGAGAGAGGATGGAAAGCCAACATGTGGATAATTGCCAATCACAGAGGAAAAAATAGATAAAAACTAGCTCTCATTTAACTTTCTATGTGCCAAGCAGTGTTCCAAGTGCTTTACATCTAGTAACTTACTTAGTTCTTAAAACAATTTAATGTAGATATTCCTCAATGATTATTCCTACTTTACATCAAAGGAAACTGAGTCACAAATAGCTTGTGTAACTTGCTCAAGGTCACAAAGCCAACAAATGGGAAAGCTAGGATTGAATTTTAGTAATCTGGTCCCAAGCACTCTTAATCTCTAACCCTAGACTCCCTAGCAGAAAGATGAAATAAGAAAGAACACAAGCCAGGCGTGGTGACACACGCTTGTCATCCCAGTACTTGGGAGGCTGAGACAGGAGGATTGCAGGTTCACAGCCAGCCTCAGCAACTTAGGCCCTCCACAACTTAGTGAGACCCTGTTTCAAAAATAAAATAGGGCTGGGGGTAAGCCGGGCGTGGTGGCGCACGCTTGTAATCCCAGTACTTTGGGAGGCGGAGACCGGAGGATCTGGGTTCGCGGCCAGCCTCAGCTCTCTCTGTCTCTCTCTCTCTCTCTCTCTGTCTCTCTTTCTCTCTCCTTAGTGAGGCCCTCCGCAACTTCGTGAGACCCGGTTTCAAAATAAAGTATAAAAAATAGGGCCGGGGGCGTAGCGCGGAGGTAGAACGCCCCTGCGTTCAATCCC
>PVJS01016025.1:0-38046 GCA_004027185.1 Glis glis
AGGCCCCAAGCCCCTACTGGTCCCATATTTTATTTTAGATGTCATTACTTTAAGAAATGCATTGGCTGCATCATTATTATAATTCCGTGTTAGTTTCTGGGGCTGCTGTAACAATGTGCCACAAACTGGATGGTTTTTAAAACACCAGAAACTTATTTCCTTAGAGTCCAAAGTTAAGATGTCTGCAAGTTCATGCTTCTTTTGAGATTGTAGGGGAGGACCCTTCCTTGTTGGCTATGGCAGTGTTACTTTAGTCTCTGCCTCCATTTTCACATAGCTTTCTTCCTTCTGTGTCTTTCCTTTTTTCCTTGGAAGAATACCAGTTATGTTGTATTAGAGCCCACCTTAATGTTATCTTGATTACATCTGCAAAGACCTTATGACCAAATAAGGTCTTAGTCACAGCTACTGGGGGTTAGGATTACAATGTAGCTTTTTGGAGGACACAATGCAACCCCTAACTTCAACTTGCATCATACCCTGTCGTCCTTTGAATCCTCATTTTATTTTCACAACAACCTGTAGAATAAGTTTTATCATTGCCTTTATACTGTGTTATTATTAGTGGTAGTAATAGTAGAAGAAGCCACAGTGGTGGTAGTAAAAATGGATAATTAGTAGAGGCAGGACCGCTGCACATAGCTGTTCAGACTGTGTACTGCACATAAAACAACAATACTAGAGGCACTCCATGGACCTGGGGCACGGTGGCCATGGAGGTGGAATGCTTTAGACAGTGTGCAGTGCTCAGGATTGGTGACTTCAATTTTTCCTGTTCCTGAAGTTCTATTAAACTGCACAAATCCAGAGGCACCTGTTAATTTTTAAAATAAATCCATGCATCAACTTTTTCGCTGCTTATCTCTTTCAACTGAAACTGAAGATTTGGTTCATCTGTTTTCTGCTGAAGTTTTCTGTCCTCCAAGCTGCTAACAGCATTACTGTAGTCTCAAGATTGTCTGTTCTACATGGCTTCTGGTATTAGAAGTGTCTTAACCTAGTTCTCTCTGATTAACGGTTATATCTGATATTGGCATTTCCAAGGAATTTGGTCTATTTATATTTGCATGATGATAGAAAGGGCTGGTAAGAACATTCTTGTATAGCTACTGTGAACTTTTCAAACCTACCACAGAGTAGCATAATGAGTCCCCATGTACCCATTACAGAGAGTGAACAAATACTGAGATCTTGCCATATTCGCTTTATTCTTTATCTTGTTTTATTTTTATTGGTTGAAATATTATAAAGCAAATCTCAGATATTTCATTCCATGCTGCCTACTTCTGAAATGCATTTCTTACAAATTTGGACATTCTCTTACCAAACTAGTGTCATTAATATACCTAACAATTAGTTATTTCTTGGTAACACCTCTTAATTGGTATATATGGATTTCCCCAATTGATGTGTATGGATCAGCATTCACAACACACCCACTCGTTGTACTAGATTCTTTGACTGGGGAGAAGTACTTCTTTCCCACCTCATTTTCAGTGCCAGGACTAATTGGGAAAAAAAAAAAGTCAACCCGGTGTGGTTGCGCACACTTGTAATCCCAGTACTTGGAAGGCTGAGACCGGAGGATCCGGGTTCGCGGCCAGCCTCAGCTACTTAGTGAGGCCTTTCACAACTTAGTGAGACCCTGTTTCAAAATAAAGAATAAAAAATAGGGCTGAGGATGTAGCCCGGAGGTAGAATGCACCTGGGTTCAATCCCTAGTACCGCCAAAAAAAGTCAATTTTCTGCAGGATGTCTATCATCCAGGCTTTTTCCATTTGCTCCTCTGTGGGGCTCATTGAACTTGGTCTATGATCCATATTTCCTGCCCACTGGAAGGTCTCCTGGCAGGTTGGATCAGGCTCAGGTTCACCTCCTTTGGCTAGAACACCTCCTGGTGATGCTGGGTGCTTCACATTGCATCTCACTGTGGGCACACAATGCCCTGCTGTTCTGAATGATGCTGAGATTAACCTGCAGGTCAGGTGGTTAATCTCAGCATCAGCCACCTTGAGCCCTTCCTTGTGGGGTTCCCATTCACCTTCCGTCAAGTCGAATGGCTTCTTCTGTTGATGATCTTCATTTGAATCAAGTTTCATGAAGGGTTGCAAAACAGTGGGGCTTCTTTCCCCTTAATTCTATTCCTTTACACTTATTAGCTGAAGTTCTTCTATTTGAAAAACTGTTCTTTTTTTTCAACCATAGAGACTGTTACTCTGAAACACCATTCTTATTGGAAAAGTAGACAATGAGCCTGTTTAAGTGCTGCTTTTGGAGTAAGGAGTCGTTTGACTTCACTGGAGGTGAATCAAGTGCTTTGGTTTGTGTCGAGCCCCTGCCTGTCAGATGGAGGAGGCAAAGTCTTCCAGCAGCTTCTGCTTACTGCAACAGCAGTGGTAGAATGACTTCTTGGCTTCTGCTCACGGGAGTGAAATGCAAACCTTCTGAAGACCTGAGTTGTATTAGCCATCTTCTGATAATGTTTCCTGTTAACAGCTTTCAGAAAAGCCACTAAGTGAACCTACAGTGGCTTCAGCCGGCTGTAATCTGAGGCTCATGGGTAGAAAAACAGCACTTTGTACTATTTAAACACCCTCTGGAAGGCTTAGGGAGGAGAGGAAGGAAAATATTTGAGGAGATCAACTGGATGTTGTAGAATACAAGTAGCGTCACCTGAGAAGGATTAAAGTTTCCTCCAGGCTTGACCTGAATGGCAGCTAGCCACTTAGAAATCGCTCCTGTACCCCATCCATGGCTCGTTTTCTGCTGTGCAGTCTTGCAGACATAAAGAAAGGGCCTAGAGATTTTGGGTCTTCAGTGGTTAAGTGACAGTGAAGTTTAAAAAAAAGAACGTTCCTCCTGTGTTCTAGCTGCAGCTGGCTCTCTTTAATGACAGAATTCTATATTCACTTAAGAACTTAGCTCATTGCTCCTAATCAAGTTAGCATTGGCATGGAATTTGGATGACCCACAGAAATATGCCTATAATATGTAGGCATATATGGCTACATTAGGCTGTATGCCTATAATATGTATTTAATTTTACTATCTACTGAAATTAAAATTAATTCACACAAATGTCTATTCAGAGGATTGAGTTAAAGAGCTTGTTCTCAATTTTGAACATAAACATGGTACATATAAAACATTGGCCCAAAAACCTGTAGCAGGAGAAATATAACACTGTAGGAATATAACTTCATCAAGTGCCTTTGTAGTACTTTTAATAGAACAAAACTTGTGAAAGCCGGGCGTGGTGGCACACGCTTGTAATCCCAGTACTTGGGAGGTGGAGACTGGAGGATCCGGGTTCGCGGCCAGCCTCAGCTACTTAGGCCCTCCGCAACTTCTTGAGACCTGATTTCAAAATAAAGTATAAAAAATAGGGCCGGGGGTGTAGCTCGGAGGTAGAATGCCCCTGGGTTCAATCCCCGGTACCGCAAAAAAAAAAACAAACTATTGTGAACTGAAGAAATTGGTTATATTGCAGAGCAGGAAATAGAACTATGATGCACATAGCTTCTCTTAGTAATAAAAGAATGAATTCTTATAGTTTTTTAAATAAGTAAACAAATAAGTTATGTCTACTAATTAGTGCCAATAGGTTGTGTCTTTTATACTCACCCTTTTTAACTTGTTTTTTGAAAGCTATTTTTGTAATAAACTCTCTGCATTATTGAGACATTTAGTGTTTTGCCTTGGAAGCAAATGGTAAGACTTTACACTGAGTTTATGTAAGAAGTTTTTAAAAACACTTACTGGACTTTTTATAATAAATACCAAGTTTATTCACTGTTGGATGTTTGGAAAACAGAACAGTACCATGAAGAAAACAATTATCAATACTCCTTCCATTTATCAATGAGTACAGTTAATATTGTATCTTTTATCATTCCAGATTTTTCCTTCTACATAAATATAAAATTAAGGCATTTACATATTATAAATGTATATTCTTAACTATTTTAATGATATTTGGGATGTCTGCATCATAGGTTATTCACCATGACATTTTAAAATCCATTTCTTTATTGTTGGGCAGTTACATATTTGAGTATTATTTAAAGAGTTTTAGCACTAAAAATGCTGCTATGAAAATCCTTATATCTTTTTATTTCCTTATGAGTCATTCATAGGACTAGATATAACAATATACCATATTCATGACATTTATTGAGCACTTACTATGGGGCAAACATAGTTTATATGTATGTGTGTGGAGCTGGGACTCAAACCCAGGACCTCACTCATGCTAGGCAAGCACTCTACCACTGTGCAATCTGTCAGCTCCCTCAAGCATCGTTCTGAAGGCTACGTATTATTTAATCCTCAAGTGACCTTGGGGGAGACCTTATGTTTCTCCCCATTTTACAGATGAAGAGGCAGAGGCACCAGAAGGTAAATACTTTGCCCAAGCTCACAGAGCTAGTGAGTGGTAGAGCTGGAATTTCAATCCAGGCACCTTGACTCAGCCACGCTCTTAGCCGACAAGGTGGACAGGTGAGGCTTAGTGTCTGGTGTTCTCTAGCATATTGTACTGATGCTAATTCTGTAGGTGGGAGATGGTGGCCATATTCCCTTAAGCCTTTGAGAATTTAAAAAAATTTTAAACATCTTATTGGGCTGTTTCTATTGAGAATAAAAAGAAGGATCGCCTTCATCCCCAAGAAGTTCACTATTTAAATGGGGACACAAGATATTCTCTCCCATTTTTCCTGGCACCAAATAACATGACTATCTTACTCAGTTGCCTAAATCTTATTCTTTGTTTTTCTCAGCAGTACTTATTACTTCTATATCCTCTGTCTAGTATATTTTGACTTCCTTTTAAGTCTGCCGCCATTTCGTAGGCCACACCATGGCCATGTCCCTCCCCAGCTATATCAGTAGTCTTTTGACTGATCTTCCTGTGACACATTATCCATAGGGCACCCAGAGTGATTGCTTATAAAACAAAAGTCCCCACTTAAATGCCTTAGTGATTTCCATTGTAGCCCAAATAAATCGCAAGTTCTTGGTCCAGCCTGGAAGACTCTTGACCTGACCTTTGCCTGCCCCTCTAGCTCTCCTTTTGCTACCTTCATCCTGCTGAACTTTGTTTCTTCAACACTCTGAACATATTTCTGTCTCAGGACCTTTGCATTTGCTGTGTACTCTGTATAGAAAGCCTTCTCTATCCTTTTCATGACTAGCTCTTTTCCCCAAAGCTAGGAAAATACCTAATATTTCTTCCTCTTCAGTTTCTGTAGCAAACTCTGATGGTCAAGACTGGGGGAAGGCAAGAGGGGGCCTTGGGCACAAAGTTGAAGGTATGTGCTTGCCCATACCTGAGAGTGTCCCCTTGAATTTTGTACCCTGGGAGCCTTACTTATCTTCTTCCAGTTCCAGCCCTGCTCTGCTATATATTTACTGGTTATTTCTTAAACATTCTAGAAGGTTCTTCATTTTTCTTTGTTTCTGTGGGACAGAGTAATGTGTAGTCATCAAAATCCATTTCTTTTGCCTCTTAGGTGGGTAGTTAGTGTTTACCAGCCTCTCCTGGAGTTATGTGTCACCTTGGGCCCAAGTTTTGATGAATGAATTGTGAGTAGAAGTGGCATATTTACTATTTTTAGGCCCAGTCCCCATTGATCTCCTATGGGAGCCTCTTGTTCTTCTTGTTTCTGCCACTTTGGTGCAGAGAATCTAGCCCTTTCTCTGAGCCCCTGTAGGATGACAGGACCACCAGGTGAAAAGAGCTTGGGTCCCTGAATGACTCCATGAAAATTTCCCTGCTACATAGCTGCACTGGACCCTGGGTGAGCAAGAAATCAACTTCAGATGAGCCACTGAGACATTGAGCCTTGTTTGTCTCAGAAGCTAGCATTGCTTATCCTAACTAATACCAGATCTCTTTTGGAACACCCTTGTGTTCCAAAAGGGTGGGAGCCTTGTTCACATTGTATTGCCAGTGCTCAGTACAGAGCTTAGCCTGTTGTGGATGTCCAAGAAATAAGTTTCGAACAAATAAATGCAAGATGTATATACTATACCAATACATAAATAATTTCAGACAGAATTCCAAAACAGTGATACAGATTAGGAAATATCTTTTGAGTTCAGAGAGGAATAAACATTGTGGGATACTTTTCTTGGACAAGAACTCGAGCTAACTCTTAAGCATAAGGTACTCACTGTTTATAAAGTGGTTCTTACATTTCTTAGCCACAAATGTTTTGAAAATATATTCTGAAAGCATAGTATAGTAATTCCACACCAAAACTATAGAATTAAATCACAGCTTACATATTAGACCATGTCAAATCATTTTTATAGTTACATGCTTTTAACTAGAACATTGAAAATTTCTTTCCTTTTATTTCTTAATGATTATGACCAATATCATTTGAAATCTTAAGAATTTTTAAGTTAATCCAGCAGAGGTAATGTCTGCTTTTATTTCTTATAAAATGAAATTCCTTGATCAAAGTTCAGTCGGTTATTTTGCTTGTCTAGTGGTGGAAACATTAGTTTGGGATTAGGATCTGGGGAGCACTTCTTTGAGAACTATCAGCAGACTCTAAGGAAAGGGCATTGTTTGGCATTGTACTGTTGATGGGAAAGACTTTTTAGCCAGGAGTAAGGACATCTAATCTTTGAAAGAGGAGAGTCTATTTTTAATTTGTGGGTAGCCTTGGATTCTGGGTGTGGAGGAGGATGGGTAGGAGGAGAGTGGCTGTGGTGGTGGTAGAGTACTAGTTACCTAGCTTATACTTTTGTCATGAGAACCAAATAGACGCCACACGTCGCAGCCTTGGCAGCACCTGGCACAAAGCCGGCGGGCAGCGATCCTTCCCTGCTGCTAATTGAATTGTCCACGTGATTCCTCTGTGGACATTTTCTCACTCATATTTGCTTCCCACACCAAGTCTCTCATAAATTCTCCATTTATGGTGTGGACTGATTCCCTGAAGTAGCATCCTTTTAAAATTCATTCTACTTCCAATGAGCCACCAAGGTAATCCTGAAATACATAGCAACTGGAGAAAAGCTACAGTTTTCTTAATCTGGTGTTGATGATGACAATGGCTGAGGAATCTGTGCTGTCAGAAGTCAGTGTCCAGTCATAGGTGAGAGTGGATTCCTCAAAGGAAGGAGCCTTTCCTTCCCCAGCTGCTTCTGGGTAGGAATAGAAAATGTGCATGCAGAGAGATACTAAATGTTGCTAGTTAAGGTGCAAAATAAAACTTTATGGCAAGTAATGTTTATAGAAACATGCAAAACTAGAACTTTATTTTTACTATTATTGTTTTTTTGCGGTACTGGTGATTGAGCTCAGGGGCATTCTACCTCTGAGCTATATCCCCAGCCCTATTTTATTTTGAAACAGGGTCTCACTAAGTTGCTGAGGGCCTTGCTAAGTTGCTGAGGCTGGCCTTGAAGCTGTGATCCTCTTGTCTCAGCCTCCCAATACTGGGATTATAGGTATGCACCACCATGCCCGTGGCCAAGCTAGAACTTCGTCCATTTGTCTATCTGTCTATTTATCTATTGTCCATCTGTCTGTCTGTCTACCTACCTACCTACCTATCTATCTTTGTGGTTTGAACCCAGGGGCATTCTACCTCTGAGCTACACCACCAGCCCTATTTTATTTTTTATTTGGGTGTAGGGTCTCACTAGGTTGTTGAGGGCCTTGCTAAATTGTGAGGCTGTCTTCGAACCTGTGCTCTTCCTGCCTCAGACTCCCAAGTACTGGGATTACAGGCATGTGCCACCAAGCCTGGCTCAAGCTAGAACTTTAAATAAGCATCTGTTTAGTTTCCCAGCTTTCTGTATGATCAAATTCCTATATGATCTAGCTTTATTTGCATAGGGTTCATTTATTTCACTGCAAGAATGAATCACATTAGAAATATTCCACCAGGTAAAAAAGCTAAAATTTCCTTTTAATACTATTTATCATAGCATTTTTACTTTCTAAAAAATATACATCTGAATCAATATTTTGATGTATACACAGCTTAGTTATGATGCCAAGGAGCTGGGATGGAAATGCTCAATGAAAACACTCAAAGTAACAAAGTTAAGCTTACTTAACTCTGGTTGTGTATGTGAGTTGACAGTTACCTCTGGTGACATGTTAGTAGAAAATTCAAGTGTAAGAGCATCCCGGATGGGCATCAGGTCATTGTGACTGTGGTCTTTGAATCTTTCTTTTTTTTTTTTTTTTGCGGTACCGGGGATTGAACCCCGGGGGTGTTCTACCTCCGCGCTACACCCCCGGCCCTATTTTTTATACTTTATTTTGAAACTGGGTCTCACGAGGTTGCGGAGGGACTCACTAAGTAGAGAGAGAGAGAGACAGGGAGAGAGAGAGAGAGAGAGAGAGAGCGAGCTGAGGCTGGCCGCGAACCGGGATCCTCCGGTCTCCGCCTCCCAAAGTACTGGGATTACAAGCGTGCGCCACCATGCCCGGCTGTCTTTGAATCTTTCTGGGCCGCACATTTTTATAAGAATGGATCTGAGTACATGATTGTTACTCCTTCTCCTGTCTCTGTCTGCTAACTCACTGTCTCTTTTCTCTCTCCTTTCTGGGATGTTATTCCAAACTAACTTTGTCCAGATGTTTCACTTGTCCCTCCAAGATGTCATATCACAGCTCTGACAAGATCCTCATGACCCAAAGTCTTGTACCCTGCTCTCAAAGCACTTATGCATTTTTTTCTAAGCATTTCTATTTTTATTGACAAGGCTTTCAGGAAATGAGTAGTGTTTTAAATATTTCTTTTAGCCAGGATTGTGGTGCATGCTTGTAATTCCAGTACTTTGGGAGGCGGAGACCGGAGGATCCGGGTTCGCGGCCAGCCTCAGCTCTTGCTCTCTCTCTCTCTCTCTCTCCCTGTCTCTCTCTCTCTCTACTTATTGAGGCCCTCCAAAACTTCGTGAGACCTGATTTCAAAATAAAGTATAAAAAATAGGGCCGGGGGTATAGCGCGGAGGTAGAACGCCCCTGAGTTCAATCCCCGGTACCGCAAAAAATTTTTTTTTCTTTTAAATCTCTGACATCTTAGTACCCACATCTTTTCACTGCAAGAAGCAGATAGCTTCAAAAAACTTGAATTCTTATTTTGCAGTTTCTCCCCTTTTCCCCTGTTGATGGAGCTGCACAACCCCAAACTTTAACTATAAACCTGGAGTCTTATTTTCCATCCTCATACCTGCCTTCCAGTGGCCTCTGCCGTGTTCACTCTCAACTTGGTGACTGCCAATATTACTCAGTCTAGATCACTTTACGGTAATGGACCTTCAATTTTAACATTTAGATGAGCTTTTATTTTCTCTCCTTTAACATTTCAGTTAGTTTTTCTTTTTCTTCCTCAAGTGTGTGATTGGTGGAGCTGGGGATGCAGCGGGGACAATGGAAGGAAGACTTTTCTCCTGGTGTCACCCCAGCATTATTCTCCAGGTCTTGAACACGTCCTGGTACGTGATGTGACTTTATGGTGTGGGAGGGTTCTTCCCTTCTTGATTCCTCCGAGGCATGCTGCTGGAGCCATCCCTGGAATTATTCTCCCAGGGAGAAATCTGAAGGTTCAAGTCAGTAGAAGGGAATCCAGGAAAAAGCAGCTGAGCACCCCCCCATCCCCAGACTCTTTTGCCCTTGGCGAGCTCATCCAATATGTCATGTTGCTCCCTCACCCTTCCCCCTGGGCCAGTGCAGAGGATGGGGTTAGAAGGGGACTGATCGTCAAGTACAACCAGATCTCAGGTCCTGTTCAATAGCCACCAGGTAGTGGCAGTAGTTTTCCCTTGAGACTGTTTCATTTATTCACGCTTGCAACTTACTTCTTTGCTTTGTTTATTCTAAATGTTTTTTTTTTTTTTGCGGTACCAGGGATTGAACCCAGGGGCTTTCTACCTCCGCGCTACACCCCCGGCCCTATTTTTTATGCTTTATTTTGAAACCGGGTCTCACGAAGTTGCGGAGGGCCTCACTAGGGGGAGAGAGAGAGAGAGAGAGCGCGAGCTGAGGCTGGCCGCGAACCCGGATCCTCCGGTGTCTGCCTCCCAAAGTACTGGGATTACAAGCGTGCGCCACCACGCCCGGCCTCTAAATGGGTTTTATTAATGCCACCCTGCCGTCTCTTGTTTTAAAAATCCCTTTTCACTTTTAATTTTGATTGAACTAGAAATAACCAGCAACACAGAAGGAATAGTAAAAACAAACATCCATACACAACCTAGAATATAAAATTAACATTTTGCCATATTTGCTTCATCAGTTTATATAAAGATAAACACGTCTATCCTTGTTACTCATTTTTTTAAAAAACTGGTAGACTTACAGATATTTAGTAAGACCCTGTGAAAGAAATAATGAATTATCCCAAAGGATGAATTCACTCTTGCATAAACTTTTTAAAACCAAGTTTTATTATAATTGATGTCTACCTCAAGTCCAAAACCTTATGAAAGCTATTAATGCAGCAATTAAATCCTTATAAGTAAAAAGCATCTTGTTTTCATTGGGAAGCTCTTTTTCTGGGACTGTGGAAATTCTATTTGAAATTGCAATAGATATAAAACAAATAGATTCTGGAAATAGTGATTTGGAGGATACTGAAGATTTCCCAATGTTGACTAAGTGTAGTGGAAAAATAGAACAGTGAGTGGCCTCATGTTTTTTTTGTTTAGTTCTCCCCAAGATTAGGAGTTATGTACATGATAGAAAAAAACTTTAAGGTTTTGTAATTCTCAGCTTGGGGTAAAAAAAAAAAAGCGAAATGGAAAGAGCTTTTTGCGTTCTTCCTAAATGTTGGGATTTTAAAGGGACAGGAAAGCCTAAGATATTTGTAACTCTAGAGAATTTGTCATTTTGGAAAGCCAAGATTCCAGATAAATGAAACTGAGTATTTTAAGTGTTGGAACTTTAAGACACAAATACATTTTTAGAACATATTCTTCGGATGTGAATAGATTCGTCTATAATTTTACTGTTACTTTGTGACTTCCTGTCATTTTTAGTAGCAGCTCTCATGTTACTGGGCAGCCTCGTGTGGGACAGGAAGGTGAACAGGTCTTGGGAGGTGAGCTCTACCTCCACACCCCCAGTGTTCCTGGAATTTCCTCTCTTAAAATCCCTCATGAGAGGTGAGGTGCTTAATGGATAGTCCTAAGCTGTGTGTCTTCAGCAAGTTGCTGGAGCTTGGTCGCCCTTAGTTTTCCCCATCTGTTAAATGGACGTTACTGGTACCTCCCTCCTTAGGGTAATTGTGAAGATTAGGTGGCAATCCCTAAAAAGTGCCTAATCCTACCTTGCATATAGTAAAGACAAAAAAAAAAAAAAAGCAAGCAAACAAACAAAAGAACCCAAACTTACCTGTCTCTAATTTTCTGCTGAATTATTTAATAAATATGCAGAAGTAGACTCCTTACAAGGGTTGTTCAAAGAATATCGTTTAAAGAAAAAATTTTGTCAATTCTTTAGCTTGTCCCATTACCTTGAATGACATAGTAGACTGCAGCTGGTTTTTAAATGACACCTACTTATTCATGGAGTAGAAGCCATGCCCAGCAACCTTCCAAGAACTTTATCGAACATAACTATATAAGACTTTTATTTTCTATGAAAGTACATGTTTAAAGAATGTTCCTAAAAATGTTCCTGAGGTGTTTTGTTGCACCCCTGTGGTGAGATGCACAAATTCATCATTATCAGTAGCGAGCACTTTCGCCGGCCAAATATGAGGTCACAAGTTTCCCCAAGTTCCCCTTAATATACTTGGCCTCTGACAGAAGTGTAATCAAAAATTGAAATTTAAATATTTATAGCAAGATTGAAAGTTTTGGCTAATGTTTCTGGTACATGATTAAATTTCACATTCATTAGTAATGCTTCATATCCTGGGTAATGCCCATAAGTTATATTAAGAAATATCGAAGAGCAGGAAGGTGATAAAAATAATACCAATTTGCTAGCACTGCAGGGAAATGGTCCTCTGGCTGCCGATCCCTGCAGAACGCTCATGTTTCTGGGTGCTGCCATCTGCATGTGACTCATGGTAGCTTCTGGTCCCCACCTTTGCTGTTTTCCCAGTTTTGTCTTTTATTTTTAACATTTCTTTCTTCCCTTTTTTTCTGGTACTGGGGATTGAATCCAGGGGGCTTCTACCTCTGAGCCCTTTTTATTTTTTATTTTGAAACAGGGTCTTGCTAAATTGCTGAGGCTAGCCTCGAACCTGCTATACTCCTTTCTCAGCCTCCCAAGTACTGAGATTACAGGTGTGTGCCACCGTGCTTGGCTTGTATTTAACCTTTATTGACTTTTCTCCTCTCTGGATTCTTACAATCAACTGCTGTCCTTGGAAATGATTAAGGCTTTTTTCCCCACTTCTGTTTGCTGCCCAAGTAGAAGCTTGGCGTTTTGTCTGAATAACCAAAGGATTTCTTTTATTTGAAGCCTAGGATACAGATTGTCCTTAATAATTGTGTTGGGGGAGGGAATTTATAAAATAAATATTCAGCTGGGCATGGTAGCGCACACTTGTAATCCCAGTACTTGGGAGGCTGAGACCGGAGGATCTGGGTTCGCGGCCAGCCTCAGCTACTTAGTGAGGCCCTCTGCAACTTAGTGAGACCCCGTTTCAAAATAAAGAATAAAAAATAGGGCTGGGAGTGTAACTTGGAGGTAGAATGCCCCTGGGTTCAATCCCAGTACTGCAAAAAAAAAAAGATAAAAATTTAAAATCTTCTCCATTTTCTGTGTGATTTGGTAGAATTGCATCAATGTACTGGGTAAGATTTGAATTATGAACTTAAAGCTATTCAGACCCCTGTGCCTGTGCAGTTACTAGGGAAGTGTTTTACAAATGAAGCCTCTCTCTCAAGGTGCCCAATATTAACCTAGGAGAAAATTTTAGCCAACCAGATATGATACAAAATTATTCCTTCCCAAAATGAATGGTTTAAAAAATGATCAGTGGCCATTTTCATTGCTACTCTTAGCTCTCCTTTTTTCCCCTTTACATCCTGTCATGTTTACATCATAATGGTTTTGTCTACCACTGAATAGACAATTTTCTTCCTTTCTAATCTTCTGAATAGTCTAAAAGAAGTACTTGTTAAATGTTTCATGGTGTATGTGGTGTGAGAAAAATCTATAATTGTTCTTGATTTAGACATTTCACAAGGCAATCAAATCCCAGATATTATAATCCAAGATAAATGATAGCACATTTTATCTTTGCATTTGTGAAATCTTATTACGCTGTTCTGCAAATGTATAAACGTTTTCTTTTCATAAGGCCCTAGGCCTAAATTATGGCTGCTCATTAACAAATGGTTTCCATATTCTGTGAAACATGTGTGGGCGAGCCTTATTCAAGCAGCAACTGCTGTCATTTGCCTGGTCTGGAATCGAGGTGGGTCATTTAGCATTTAAGTGTACCTATCTTGGCCTCTTGCTTCTCATAGATAAGAGGGCTTTCATGTTTTATTAAGTATTTATTTAAGCAGACCTGAGCTACAGGCATTCTCCACTTCCAGGAACAAAGATGGCAAAGTAGGAAGCAGAGATTTAAAATGTAGCTGTGTTTTATATTACACAGTTTAATTCCAACCATATATCTGGATATATATATCCTGGAGTGCTGACTCTACAGCAGTCTGATGTAGTCAGCAGTGAGCAAATTGCTCACATGTTTTCCCCTGCAACTCACTTATGTAGATGTAGGAAAAAGTCTTTTACTGTTTAGGATGTATATATCAGTGTAACACACACAGACAAGATGGCTATCTGTTAACGTCTAGAAAGGTGAATGTAATTCATCTAACCTTGGGTTGCAGTTACATGCAGATCAGAAATTTTTGCACCCCCTCTGCAAGTTGTAGTATTTGTGGAGTGAATGAAACATATTTCTTGATCTTAAATGTGTTATATAATAAAGGGAGAAAGGAAGTTATGTTTGTTTGAACCCAGTTATTTAAGACATGGGCTTTGTAACCAAAATATTACTGTTTATTCTTCCTTCTTCTTCTTCACTGGAGGTTGAACCAAGAGGCATTCTACCTCCGTACTACACCCCCAGCCCTATTTTATTTCCATTTTGAAAAAGGGTCTTGCTAAGCTGCTGAGACTGGCCTCGAATCTGTGATCCTCCTGTCTCTGTCTCCCAAGTACTGGGATTACAGGTGTGTGCCACTACACCTGGCATCTAGTGTTATTTCTTGACCTCTAAAATCAGATTTTCCCCCTTTTTGATCATTTCCTAAATTCTCTCTCCCTCTCTCTCTCTCACACACATACACATACACGCACACACACTCCCCTTTCTTTCTGAACTGTAGAATCATTGGCGTTATTTGGACTCTGCACCCACTTTAGAATTGTGCCAGAACCACTGGGACATGTCCGCTCTTCATAGGCTGTAGATTATAGAGCAAAGAGCTCTTGCGCTCCTACTGGGTGTCATGCATTGTTCTAAACATTGCTTTTATATTATTTTTAGTTGAAAACTGAGTGTTTTTTTTATTCCTTCAAGTTGATTTTGATAACAGCTCTAACCTTGTAAGTCCCTTAAAACTCCCGGTCATTAAGTCAGTGTTTCACACAGTGGCTCTTTCATTGCACTTTTCCCTGCAGTGGTCTTGCCCCCTGGGGACTTCTTCCCTTTCCTCCCAGCCATAACCAGGCTACACAGCTTTCGCATTCCTCTGCCTCTTGCCTGGCTATCACAATGGGAAAGTTCAGCCAAGTTGTCATGGGTATCTCTTTAATTTTCTTTCAAATTAAACGTGGAATGAGAGAATGTTGGCAGGCTGCAGGACGCGAGGTGCTAAGACTATCTTTTGGTTTTCTTCCAAGAGACTACTTTTTCCCCCAAAGCATATTAGTAGAACATCCAACCAAATTAACCATCCTTCCGTAACAATTTAGCAAAAGAGTGATACAAGGTTTTAGACACAACTTTAGTAATACTTTTTCTTTTATTCCTCAGTATAAACCAAATATTACTTTTTCCTTGGCACAGTGAGAGAAACAATGCGGATGAAAGTAATCTCTACCTTGCCAGGGCCAGAGAACCCAGAGTGGAGGTCTCTTTATTGGCAGACCAGAGCTTCCCACTAGGCTTTTATCTCTCTAAGGCTTCTACAAAAAGTGCAGGGTTTTTAAAGTGGCAAAACATCAGCGTTACATGTAAATAGAGAAAGCATTTTAATCAAAACAAACTTCCCACTACAAATTGAGTATACTTACTGGTAAGGTTTAAAAGCCCCATTTGTCAAGCCCCTTGCTGTTATATAATCGCTCTTACCTCCCCTCTTCTTCGCTCACTGGTGGCCTGAGGTTATTTTCACTTTTCATCAGCCTCTATCTGGGGCTATTCAAGGCCTCTTCCCCTCTGCGGAGAATAGCTACCATTTAGTTTTGATGTGTTTCTCTCTATGCTTAGAATGTTTCAGCCATGTGCTTCGCATGTACTGATTATTGCGTTTATTCTGCAGTAGTCGTATGGACTTGGTGCAGACTGTGGGGCTCATAGGCCAGGGGATGAAGGGATCAGAGAAGTGAGGCAAGAGGGCCTTACAGCCTTTTGGTGACAAAACCAGCATCTGAGGACTCTGCTGTCTCCAAATCATCGGATTCCCCAACTGCTCAGTTTTGTCCCACTGCCAGTCCGCTGGTTTCAGCCTTCCTTCTTCTGTCTGCCGTCACTGTGGTCCAGACATACAGCTCAGCCTCACCTACCACTAGTCACCATCCTTAAGAGCTCAGCTTCAACCTCTCAGGCTCTTCACTGTCATTTACGTCCCCTAGGGCTCAGGAGAAAGCTCCATGAAGGCAAAATTGGTCCAGCTTCTTCACGATGGCATCATCCATGTTCTTGCCATTCATTAATTCAGTGTTTGATGAGCACCAGTATTGAGCCATAATGAGAGCTGAGTTGCAGGCAATAATGTGTCTTTTCTGGAATCTTACTTTTGTGAAGCCCCCCCCCCCCAATTTCTCCAGATTTCCTTGGGGAAAGAAAGGACTGCTACTCACTGTCCTGTGTCCCTTCTTAGCCGTTACTTCTCTCCACTGTATTTAAGAGTATTCTTGTGTGTCATCTACTACATTTGTTCTTACTACTTTCCACATGGTATCGCCAATCTATGGACTTCAGGACCTTCCTTCATGATCCTCCAGAACCTCTTCACACATGGTTCACAGGATCCCTGCCACGTGGGCGACCCTGGAGAGCTTGTCCTTGATCTCATTTTCTCCTCAGTTGCCAGACAGAGAGACTGCATCTTGGGACCCGTCTAACTCCCAGTTCTCAAATTTGTATCTCTTCTTGAATATACTTCCTTTTATACAACTACACATTACTGTCCCTTAATTGAATTAGTTCTTTGACCTTGAAACCACAGGTCCCTAAATCTCATTTTGGTTATTTTGTTAGTTGAATTCTTTTTTAACACTATCATCATATTGGTAGACCCAGGATTCTGACTGGATCCTGGTCATCTTCCAGCATTACCCCATCCCTTTCCTCTCTGACCTTTTGTGATGCCCATCCCATGCTGCTGAGGGATGTTTGGTATGCTCTTTGACCTCAACTGGGATTTACCACTCCTTGAAGATCCTTCTTATCGTTGGTTTTGAACTTTATTGCATTCACCCACAGTGACTCTTCCAAATAGTTTTCTGAAGTTTTGGTCTTTATTTCATCTGTGTCTCATCTTTCAGAAAGCAACTTTGCTACTCTAATTTACTGAGAATACAGAAGCTATCTACTGAGAGCTTAGTAGTCTCTTCTCTCATTCCCACCATACTTGTACTTTCCCATTTCTGCCCCCTCCCTTTCTTAAAAGCTTCTGTATTTATTCACTCATTCTTCTAAATTTGTTTTCCTTTGATTTTAGATGAAGAGAGGCTGTTGCATCTCTTGTACTTTTGGTTCCATCTCCTGTTCTGGACCTTGCTTAGATAAGAAGTGTTTAGTTTGTATCTTTTGTCTTTCATTCCTTAGTACCATCTGCTTTTACTTCTCTGAGTTTTGGCCATCCTCAATATTATATATAAAGTAAAAATACTTCTTGACTCTGCCACCCGTAAAACATACTAAGTGTAGTATGTATCCAACTTCTTAGGAAAACATCACTTGCAATCCCTCTAGGATTCTTCTTTCTTGCCACACATTCCTTTTTCAACTCATCCTAAAATGTTATAAGGAGAAGAATCCTGATGCTTCATGTCTGGGGCTCTCCTCCTAAATTGTTAACATTAAAATCTCTCTGTAGACAAATCTCTCTCCACTTTCGTGGAAAAGGAAGACTTCATTTTCTTGGTCAACTTTATCCTAAAATGATTTCTTCTATGTATACCCACTCCCAGTCAAAAATAAACAAAGTTATCATCCATCCATCCATCCATCCATCCATCCGTGATGCTGGGGACAAAACCCAGGGCCTCACATATTCTAGGCAAGTACTCTACCATTGAGTTTACACCCACAGCCCCAAACTAAACAAATGAAAACAGTCATAACTCTACACTACTGTCTTGCTGAATATTGACTTTGCTGTTGATTTTATCATTAACTCACATGTTTTCCCCAAGTGGGAATTTTTGACTGACTCTTCAATTACCTTCTCTTTTTAGATCCCCATGTGATACAATCTGTTACCAGCACTTGTTAGTTTTTTGTTCATGATGAATCAAACCACTCTTTGCAAAAATTTTTCCCTTTCAACAGTCTGGCTCAGATCAATAGTTTAGTTATAGCTAATACAAAATATGATTTTTCTCTCTATTCATCACTCCCCTGCCACCATTAGTTTTAGACACCAAACCAAACCAATCTTCCTATTTTTACTCTTTTGGTCATTTTGTTCTCTCGGTTAGATTTAGGAACTTTGTAGTGTGTGGAGGCTAGTGTCATATTTAGTGTGATATCCCATGTTCTGTCTGGTCTGGACCCCACTTTTTAAACCTTCCTTTGAGACCATCAGGTTACTCTGTGCCCCAGCTGCCCTGCAGCACACACTGTTCCCAAGATGGCTTACATTCTCTTCCTCTTTGCTCACGTGGGATGTCCCCTCCTTCTCTGCGTTCCCTTCATCTTATTTCTGCTTTTTGAAGTCTGGCCCATAAGACCCAGTCCAGATGTCTTCAGTGATCACCCTCAGTTGAGAAGTTAGTAGAATAAGACAGGAAATTTCGGTATTGCTAACACTTATGCTGCCTGCTAATGTGGCTGTTTTATTTTTTTATTAATTTTTTTTGGCGGTACTGGGGATCCTGGCCCTATTTTTTATCCTTTATTTTGAAACCAGGTCTCACGAAGTTGTGGAGGGCCTCACTAAGTAGCTGAGGCTGGCCACGAACCCGGATCCTCCAGTCTCCGCCTCCCAAGTACTGGGATTACAAGTGTGCGCCACGGCGCGTGGCTAATGTGGCTGTTTTAATGCCTGTTTATACAACCTCCTCAGTGGACACTTCTTGAGGACTTTAATCTTGTTTTCTATTTGTCTATCCCTCAGTCTTCTGGCAACAAGTGCTCTGTGCTGTTTTCTTGATTAATCTGTTCGTATTATTTATTATTTGACTGATGGAAAGTGTCTGAGTTCAGCATGCTCTACCAGGGTGCCACGGACTAGGTGGCTTATAAGCAACAGAACTGTACTTCTCATAGTTCCGGAACCTGAAAGTCCAACATCAGGGTGGCCGCGTGGTCGGGTTCTGGTTAAACCTCTCTTCAGGCCTACAAACTGCTGATTTCTCATGTCTTCGTGTGGAGGACAGACAACTAGCTAACTCACTGACCACTTCTCATACTGGCACAAATTGGGTCACCAGGGCTCCACCCTCATGACCAAGCACCTCCCAATGTCCCCTCCTTTGAATGCCATCACACTACAGGTTAGGACTTCAACGTATGAACTTTGGTGGGGGGAGGGGAGGCACAAACATCTAGTCTGTAATAGAGAAAAAACATGTTTGGCTGCTCAGTTGTCACCCAGTTGTCTCCCTCTGAATGTTGATGGGAGGAGAGAGAGGTGAAGCCAGCTCATAATGGAGGCTGGATGGATATGCCCATGCTCTTTTTTCCCTTTTGAAGGGAGCCTTATGATACACCACCTTTCAAACATTTTTTTTTTTTTACTTTTATACACACAGGAAAACACACTTGAAGCATTCTTTTTTCCCCCTGATTACTAAAGTCAGACTGCCTGACTTTGAACCTGGTTTTACTCCTCAATAGCTGAGTGACCTTGGGCAAGTGCATAGGTCTGTGAGCTTCACTTTCACTTTCTGCATAACAGGAATGATAACAGTATCTCAGAAGACTGTCCATAAATATTAGATAAGCAATCCATGTAAAGCAAGCATGTTAAAACAGCAAGGCATATCATACATTCTCAAATGCTGGAAATTAATAGTACTACTAGTAAGCAATACGGAATTGCTGTAAGTAAAAGGGGAAAGTATTTGAGCTTGTAGCTTCTACCTTATTTGCTAGATTACTAAAGTGCTATGATTTCAGAAGTGAAGGTAAGAGCCACCAACATCTAGAATCTATTAAAATATACAACATAGTAAAAGAGAATGAATGAAAATGTCAGGGGAAACTATAGACTCCAGCTTCATATTTATTGTGTTGTCATGTACACGGAGCTGATCAACCAACTTAATTACTTAAGCCATCTGAAAATAGGAATAATTTAGTAGGCAGCAAAGCATTTATCAAATACTTATCTTCGAATCACTATTACCTAGGAAGTAACACATGGCCTTTGTTTGTGGCATGCTCAAACTTGGGATAAACTGGTGAATGCAACTATAGCCTGACATTGAAAAGCGCTTTTGGTAGGGGTACATATGATAGGCCACAGGCTCCTTTGCTGAGGTCTTGACAGAGGAGGGTGTCATAGGTGCTGGATCTTGAAAAATGGTCAGAGCGTCGCAAAGGAGGTAGAGCGCATCTTTCTCTGTAGATGTTAGCACATTTTAATGATGTGAAGTGGGTTTTTGTTCTGTTTGCTTTCCCAGGACCTGTGAGGACAGCGAAGCACCAGTGATGGTTTACTTGGTATGAAGGAAATACTGATTTTACCATGTTTAAGAAAATATTGTGGATTTTCACACACACTTTTTAAATAGTTGCTTTCTAATCCTTGGAGGGCACTTTGTACAGATTCACAGGATGCCTCTGTGTCTCTGTCTTTGCAAGGCATTTAGCAAAATAAAAAAAAATGTTTACATTAGCTAGTCCATGGATACCCGATGTGGTTCCTGACCTGGATCGTGGTGGGAATGAGCTGGGGGAACATTTAGTTGTGCAGGAGCCAGGCCCCGCCCCAGATGTACTATAGAAGACACCCTGGGAGACAGCTCAGAGTCTGTGTGCTGGAAGCAAGGACGTTTAAGAACTGGGGAAAAATCAACATTGACCCATAAACTTGTGCTATTGACTTGGAAACTACCGACTGAGTTTGTGATACTAATTTCACCCACAGGTGAGAATAAACAGTCAAAAAATATAAAACTGGGTTGACACTCAGTAGGACTTATCACCCAATCTTTGACCTCTTCTTATCTGGTGCCTTACTTACACCAGAAGAAACTGCAAAAGGCAGGAATTTGAGGTTAATAGTATAAATTAGAAAAGATCAAAATTCTTTTGCTACTGCTGGATAGGTAATCATTGGGTCTTTTGTCTCCATTATATTTTTTTCTTGCAAAAAGATCCAATTTATTCATTCCCAGCTCTGTTTTTTTTTTCTCTGCTAATAAGCAAAGGTCAAAAGTTGGAAGATGTGCTCTTTGGAGAGAGCTTTCAGTAGATTTCAATTTGATGTAAAACATCAATATGTTATGATGTGAGGGTGGGGGAGCACAACAGCACTTAGGAAAAGAGGTTGGTAATTTCAGTTAAGACCTGAAGAAAATAAAACTTAGCTTCTGTATAGGACTCTGAATGATCATGCGAGGTTAGGATAAGATTGAATGCCCTATGCACATAGGTGCATCTTTTCTAGACTTGATATTTAGCATATTTCTCAGACTGGCCATTTCAGGATTCGATTTTCACATAGCTTAGACCACATCCTGGGCACAGCAAAGTCTTCCTGTGTTATGATGCTATTTTGGCCCTATACTGTGGCTGGACCTCTGTAGTTATTATTCTGAGTCTCAAAGGGTGTTGGGGGGATAGACTTAAGGATTCTTTTTTTTTTTTTTGCGGTACCGGGGATTGAACCCAGGGGCATTCTACCTCCGCGCTACACCCCTGGCCCTATTTTTTTATACTTTATTTTGAAACCGGGTCTCACGAAGTTGTGGAGGGCTTCACTAGGTATATATATAGAGAGAGACGGGGAGAGAGAGAGAGAGAGAGAGAGAGAGCTGAGGCTGGCCGTGAACCCGTATCCTCTGGTCTCCACCTCCCAAAGTACTGGGATTACAAGCGAGCGCCACCACGCCTGGCTTAAGGATTCTTAAAAATGAGCAATTACAATTGAACTAGATAGAGGACACCTTCTCCACCCTTCACTCAGAGTTAACATTTGTTAAGGTTATTCTACATATGCTCCATATGTCCTTTCTTTCTTGTCTCTGCTAAAGCATTTTTAAGCAAACCTGATATCATACTTCATTATTTATTTATAAAATGTTCATTTATACCAATGCCAGTATCACACTTATCAAAAAATTAATACTCACTACCAAATTTCTCAAGTTGCCTCAAAAATGCTTTTTAAAATATTTCGTTTGTTTGAACCAGGATCCTAGTTGGGAAAAGCGCATTTTAAAGACACACTTAAAGAACACTTTATTCCTGATGTAGTTAGAACAAGTGAGGAGGGAAAAAGAATGAAAAAACCCCAAAGACAAAACCCAGAACCTCATGGGATTTCTTAAGTATTTTGTGGAAGGAACTAATACTTTTTCTCAATTTTCTGTCCTTAAGGGGCACTATGATCTATCCCTTGAGAATGAGTAATCCAATGCACTTTTTAAACAATGTCAACCACAGTTTCTAGTTTAATGAGGGATGACTTTTCACAGCACATTCCACGTTCATGCAGATGCAATGATTTCATGTTCTAAAGTTAGTCCTGCAATTATTGTTTTGATTGCGCTTAGAAAAATGCACACAAAGAATACAGTGACTCAGCGAAGGGTGTTGCCAGTGGGTCGTAGTTTTTAGCTTTCCAGATATGATGGAATTGCAGAAAGAATGCACAGCTTGGCGTGCTTTTGTTCCTGCTTGCCATGCCTTTCTTTCCACACATCACCAAGGGCACCCAGCACAACCAGCTTCTTTTCTTCATTTTTCAAAAACACTGACAGGGGTCTTGAAGGCACACTCTACAAGTGGATTGTAAATATCTATAGCAAGAGCTTTTTTTTTTAATGAGCAGTAAGTTATTGATCCCAAAGATATGTAAAGATATACTTTTTCTTAAAATAATACAATGGCTCCAAAAAAGTCTAATTTTTGAACAGAAGCTGATGCCCATGTGGCACCTTGGTCTCTGGGAAAATTGAATATTTTGTATTGTAAATACGTGAAAGAACACTCTGAGTTGAATAAGACACAGAACCTGTCTTTAAGGCATGCCTGTCTTCTGAGGGGGAGAAGAGAATGCAAGTGGAGAATGGGGAAAGTTTGGGGCTTTGTCGGGGAGAAAGCTGGGATCGGGGAGGCTTCCCAGAAGTTCTTGCTATAATTCAGAAACAATAATCCAGGAAGCTGGATTAGGTTCATGACGTTGAGTGTCAAGATGAGGTGCTAGAGAATCTTAAGAAGTATTGTCTGAAGTTGGGCATGATGGTGCATGCCTATAATTCCAGTACTTGGGAGGCCAAGACAGGAGGCTCGAAGGTTCAAAGCCCGTCTCAGGAGTTTAGTGAGACTTTCAGCAACTTAGTGAGACCCTGTTTCAAAATAAAAAAAAATAAAATAGGGCTGGGTATAGCTCAGAGGTAGAATGTCCCTGGGTTCAATCCCCAGTACCACAAAAAAAATATTGTCTCAACTGGGTGAGACACTAGATCTGGGAGATGAAGGAAGGTGGGGAATCAAGAATTTGTGGGGCAGTAAAGAATAACAAATGCTTATTATACTTCTGAAAAGAGACATGGAGATTGGTAGGGGGAGGTTGATTTTTATTTGTTATCTTCACTTTGGAATCTCAGAAAATCAAGGGGAAATATTTGTCAAATATTTAGATATGTGGCTAGGACACAGGATAGAAATGGAAATTATTGAATTGGAAGATAAGCAAAGCCATTTATTCATTGATATAAACCATATTATCCCTCATGTATCAGAAACTGTATTAAGTGACAGTAATAAAGTTTTAAAGAGTGTGTGCCCTCAAGAAGTTCATCATTTAGGAGGAATTTTGAATTCCTGAAATTTGAATTCCTGAAAGTTGAATGAGTGGGTTCTCAGGAAGGACAATATGAGAACTATGTATGTTATTAACTGTTTATGCATAAGGCCTAAATTTGGTAGATTCCATAGGTGTTTTTCTGTAACTTCCTCTCCTCTTCTTTGCTTTTCATTCTTATTCTTGTTTTCCTTTAAGAAAAAAGTCTTAATTTTAGAATTAGGACAAGAGTAGATAAAGTATCTTACTGAAGTCATTGGGCTTAAGAAGCAGGACAGGGTTGGTTCTTGTGTTTGGCCTCTATGTTTGTGGGTTTAGTCATAGTTCCTGTATAAAGCTATAAGCTGTGAAAGCTGTGTGTTCAAGAATAGGATGGCAGCCATCCTTCCTTCTCCTCTTCACTGTTTTCTGCCATTCTAAACCACTCTTGTAGCTGCTGGAGCAGTTGTGCTGCGTCTAGGTATGGGGCACCAGTGCTATTCTCTTCCATCTCTCTCCTTGTCTTCATTTACATTTGTGCTAGAAATGGAGGGAAGCTAATTACTGTCTCCAAATAACCTGGGCAGAGTGATATATCTTCTGGTTCAAAGTCATTATTCTTCCTTCTTCCTTTTGCAGGGAGAAATAAACAAAGGAAACAAAATCTACTAACCAAAATTTCAATCTTAAAATTCCCAGTACTAGTAAATATGTTTTCATATTTTCATTCATGGCTGATCTATATATGAAGTAATGTTCTTATATTTTCATTTTTATGTCATTTATTATTCTCACTCAGGTGACAAGATATATATTTCTCTTATCCTGAGTTTTTTTGCAAACATAAAGGTTCAGACTCTTAAAAATGGGTTAACAATCTACTTTGTGAGTTTTTCCAAGTATGTGTGATACGTAGTGTTTTTAATAATCAGTGATAAACATTACAATTTACTTTTTTTAAGTTGGTAACATAATAGGGCCATTTAGTTACACCACAAGAAAGGAAAACTCATAATGGACTCCATCTGTTTACTCTTACAACTTCCTGAGTCAAGTTTTCTGCACTGTGTAATGGTGATCCATTAGTGACGCAAGATCTTTGGGATCTTTCAAGTACCCTGGGTGTAGCAAGTATTTGAAGGAAGGTTAATCTGGTGGTAAGTTCAAGCCTGTAACACCATGACTTATAAATAGACTGGTTCAAGTTATACTCGTTCCAGTTTGGAAATGTAACTTAGATGCATATCCTGTGAGACATTAGAATAACTTCACAATAGGATTGGTTGGGCCTGAAAGAAATCATTCAGTGGGACACTATTTCTCTCCCTGATCATATAAAATGCTCATCTTGATCCATAAATAATATTAACATGGGGGTATAATAATCAGTAGCAAAATACTTGCCAATTTTTCAGGAATCATGGAGACCATGGGGGTGATTTCATGAGCATTAGATACACTTGATCAAATGTAATTCTGTTGTAATACTATACCTTTGGAAGGAGGCAAACAGTACTTAGTTGACAGAAAGTTAAAAAAGAGAACCATTTCATAACAAGGAATGGCTTTTCTTGTTATGGGTTATAAGTGGGCTTCCTCAGAGTTCTTTCTGACTTGATTCAAATGGCCTGACTAGTAGTCCCTTCTCTGTATTCCCATAGGAGCTTGTATACACCTCTATCCTAGTCTTTACCATATCAATTTGTTTTATTTTTGTATACATCCTAAATGAGTAGAGCATATTTAAGCTAGCAAATGAATGACTAAAGGACTGTGGGTTCTCCCCAAGTCAATTGCCCCATTAATTTCCGGACGTTACAGGCAGTCACCACATGGTACCCTGTCTGACTTTGCACCTTTCTCGGACACTTACTAAGGAGTCAATGTCTTTGGCTCCCGAAGTCATTTGGTGAATCTTCATAGTTGCCACTGCTTATGATGGTACAGGCGCCTGGCAGACAGGACCAAAGACTAGCTTCTGAAGCTTCTCAGGTTGCTTACATGAGCACATGCTGGCTTCCATGCAGAGGTGGGGACCTTGGTACCCTCCCAAACTCTTAGCTGTGCCTTGGTCCTATGAATAAACACTGCTTGGACTCTCCAAGAGAGTGCATCCTCAGCCAGCTCATGGAGCTGCAGTTCCTCATTCTTCTAACTTCTGGAACTGAAACCCAGTCCCAACTGGGCTGCCAACCTCACATGCCAGCTCCCTTATCTTCTTTCTGGTCCTGGGATCCTACCTTGCAAAACTCCTCCCTCCATCCCTGATTACCAGACAAACTAATATGGAAACAGGAAAAGGGGAGGCATTATTTCTATTGCAAACATTTGGATTCCAGCTAGCAGGATTCAGATAACCTTGTTAAATGCATGCTTGTATTTCTCACTAGATTCGGAATTCCATAAGGACAAGCTTGTCTTTATCTTTGCTCTCTGGCACTTAACACAATGTTAAAGGAGTCAAAGTTAATTGGAGGAGAATTATTGCAGTCTCTCTCTCTGTCAGACTTAATAGTTTCTAGCACTCATTTCAAACTAGAATAACTCCCATCAGTACCCCTGCTTCTCATCCATTAAAGAATATTAAATATGTAAATATACTTACTCTTGTTGCTCAAGTTCTATTTCAGTATTTCTTTTGGTGGAAAAACTGTTTGGAATATTATTTCCTTCCAGTCATCATTTTTCTTGGGAACACTGTGATAAATGTTGTCTTGCAGGTGCTTTGCAATGTAAGGGTTTTGTGGTAGGTAATGCTTCCTGAGCCTCCAGGTCTGTGGCAGATTAAAAATGATGGATCTTGTGCATTGTTTTTTCTTTTTGTCTTGGGTGTGGTATATGCCAGTATAGGCTGTCATGGCTGCTGATTTTTGTATGACCATAGGAATTTTCTTTTTAAAAACATTACTTTGAATATTGCCATGGTGTTTGATAAGTCACTTATACGTTAAGTGATAACAATCAATGGCATTTTATCTGTCCTTCTCACAATAATCCTTAGAAACTTTAGCTGTAAAGGAGTAGAAAAAATATTTTAGGCATTATGGGTCATATCTTGGTAGTAATTCCTCAAACCTACCGTCATAGTGCAAAAGTAGCTATAGACAATTCATAAAGGAATAAATTTGGCACGGGGCAGATTTGGCTGGCAGTCCATAGTTTTTTGACCCCTGCTGCAGAGGATCTACTTTTTTTTTTTTTAGGAAAAAAAGGGGGGAGGAGTCAGGGAGTCAGATGTTAAGAGACCTACCCCAAATCACCTTGTTCCGGTGAGTGCCATCATCAGGATTCGAACATATATATACAGTATATATATGTGTTTGTGTGTGTGTATATAGTATGTATGTATCAGTAGTAAGATATTTGTATATTCTCACTCAGTTATGTGTGTCTACTACCTGGGAGATACTGCACCATGTGCTATAGAGTCAACACAGGTCATTATAGGATCCTACAGTTTAAAGGGTGAGATAGTCAATAAATAGCATTTCTCTTACCTGTCCGTGTTATAAATGATGACATAGCCTCAGGATTTTTCAGGTGACAAATTAAGTATCCTGTTACTGGTAAAAGATGCTAATGGAGAACATAGCTTTGGAATACTGCAAAAATGAGTTTCCTAATCCGTAGCTAGGATTCGAGCAGGCTGATGTAGCCAGCAACAAAGTGGACGACCAGGAGACTCCATGTGGAGTCTCAACACTTCAGGGATGGCAAACATGTTCTAATGACTGGAAGATGGAGGAGGGTGCAGGTCTGTAAACACATCATTGTCCCAAATTCCTCATACAGAAATCTCTTTTCTTAGAGCAGAATTAGTGAGATGGAGAGATGAGGAACAACTGTGAACAGATGTCTCCATGAGAAACACCAGGAGGGGGAGTAAGTGTCCTCCCTCCTTCTGTCCAAGTGGCACAAGGGGGAAAGAAGTTGTTTTGGAATTTAAAATGAATATAAATTACTTCCAGGATTAGAGAAAAGGAAACGTTTGATGGAGAAGGTGGCATTTGAACATGTTCTTGAATAATATTCATTTGGATATGAGAGAGTATGGGTATGTGAGATTCAGCCAGAGAAAGTTAGTATCAGAAGCAAAGGGACATTTTGGGGGATAAGGAGGTCATTCGCTAGGTCACAGAGCAAGTCTGATCAAATGTCCTCCTCTTCTGAGACTCTGGGTTGAGCAGTGAATATCTTACATTCTGGCAGACTCAGTCCTGGGCAAAGTGGGTGGTTAGTCTTTTGAGTGTCAGGCTACACGCTTGAGGCTCCATTTGATGGGTGGTATAGTATACAGAATGGCTAGTTCATATCATCAGACACTGGACTTTTTGGTATAGATGGTTATTTCCCCAGGTAAACCAAGAGGTTGGAGATGATGGGTGAGAGGCCAAAGGCTATCAATAGACATTAGAAACCATTGAAAATTTTTGAGGGGTGTGATGGTTACACTAAATCTTAGGGTATATAAATGTGTGGAAAAGAGCTTGAAGACTGAATATAAAACCAGATGAGAACATCTTAGGAAATAAAACATAGGGATTCTGTTTTCGAAAAGGATGGAATCCTAAAAGAAACAAATATGATCCCTTTGCACTGTTCCCATTGAGAACAATGCAAAAGAGTTACCTAGAATTCAAAAGTTATCTAGAATTCAATCCCAAACTATATCTATCTTGACATGTCCACTGTAATGGATAGTGTTGATTTGGAATGAATCATTATAATTGGACTCCCAGATTTTTTTAAAAAAATGTAAGCTCTCTACTCTTGTATTTTCTCAAATAAAATGCCTCTGTTATAAAGGGTACACTTCCCATTAATACTTGAAATCTATTATCATGACTGTATTGAATGTTCTACCTGCATCTAGTCATTTTACTAGATTGGCCAAATTGGTAATTCATTTGGCAAAGCCATGGGGTGAAACTTGTGTGGTGATTTGTTGTTTGCAATGAACCATAAATAGGACTAACCTTAAGACATTTACCTGTTTAAGCACCTAGACTTTCATTCAGTAACTATTTGTTAGTGAGTTAGTCAGCTGGATAAATTTCTTTACTGAGAAACCTAAGAGGATAGCACAATATGTGGGTATGTTTTCATCTTTTGAGGAATGGGTCTTACTATCTAAGAATATCACAGGTTGATCTCATAATTTACTCAAAGTCAAGAAAACATAGAAGTTATGTAGACATCTGGTTACTTGGAAAGTCCAGGAACAGTTTCATAAAATTATTTTGTATTGCTATATTTTCTTATAGGTAATTATTATATAAATTATTTTGAAGTGAATTGGTTGGTAATTGCTTCTTCTACCTAACAAGGATGGATTATATTGTTTAATATTTTATTGCAAAATAATTTCAGACTTGAAAACTAAATATCATACAAAGACTTCTGTATATGCTCTATCCAGTTTCACACCTTACACTTGCTACATCCTATTACCTATTTACCTTTTTTTCCTGAAATTTTACAAGTTGGTGACATGATGTTCTTTCTCTCTAGAAATATCCATGCATGTTTCTTAAAAACAAAACCCTTCTTATGTATAATATCAGTGTGTTTATTAAAATAAAGAAACTAAATCTTGTATAATCATACTGTTATCTAGTTCATAGAACTAGGTAATTTAGCTAATTGTTACAATAATGTTTACTTGTAATAAAAGAAAAATATCCCAACAACTTCTGTTTCAGAGCCAATCCAGGATCATATATTGCATTTAGTTGCCATGTTTCTTTATTCTCCATTAATCTGGACCAATTCTTGAGCCATCCTTTGTCCTTCATGACCTTGGCATTTAAAGAATGCTGGCCTGTTCCTGACAGAGTAGTTCTCAGTTCAGGTTTGTCTGTTGTTTCTCTATAATTAGATTGAAGTTCTGCATTTTTGCCAGGAACATGACAAAGTGATGCATTCTTTTTAGTGCACATATCAGGAAATGCATGATGCTGACCTGTTCCATTTCTGGTGATACTAACTTTGATCACTACATTGAAGACTTTTGTCTGAAAAGCTCCTAAATTTCCCTTTGATCTTAGTATCTTGTGGGAGATATGTTGATATTATATGAGATCTTGTTCCTCATTTTATGTTTATTCAGTGGTTTCAACTAGCGCCTGAAACAACTACAGCGATCCACCCGTGGTCCCTCGTGATTGTCTAACTCCTCATTCGATCTACATTCATTGGCTAGAAATCTACTCTAAGGAAAAACTTTCTCTTCTCCCTGATTTATTTATTCACTTATTTCTCTATAGCAGTATATATTCATGGTTTATGGATTATAATTTGTTAACCATCAATTTTGTTGCTGAAATTATCCCAGATTGGATACCAGATGCTGGGAGGTCCTTAAACTTTGGCTTTTTTGACACGTTCCCAGCATTCTTTGAACACGTCTCTGCTTTGTGGCACAAGATGTGCCAGGCTTTCCCTGACCCAGCCTTTAAGATTCCTTTGGATGAGAAGAGCATATAGAGAACAAATTAGCTATGCTTATTGTTATTGGGCCTTTTCAGTGCTAGAAAGCTACAAATCTAGAAAGAGTGTGTGTGTGTGTGTGTGTGTGTGTGTGTGTGTATACGTGTATATGTATGTACACCTAGATTTGCTTCTGTTTTGTTCAATTTTGGGCTTCGTCTTCCTAATCCTTATTTTTTGTTCAGTAAGTCAAATATTAACATTCTCAAAGTTAGAACCATACAAAAAAGTGATCATATTTCCCACATCCCATATTTTCTACCCAGTTCACATTCCCCTATCTTGTCTACTCCATTTCAACCTGCCTACTGTAGGTAACCAGTCTGTACAATTCCTGGTTTATTCTATTTATGTATCCTTTTCACAAGTGAGCAGATGTGTAAATTTTGTTGTTTCCCTTTTTGTTTTGATATCAAAGGTAATTCACTAGGTGTTCTTTTGTACTTTGCTTTTTAAGAAAAAACTCAGCAATATATCTTGGAAATAAGTCCATATCAGTTTAGGGATCTTCCTCATTCCTTTTTAATGGCTGTATTGTACTCAGTTTCTTGTATGTACCATAAGTTATCTAATTGCTTTCCTATTTATGGACATTAGGTTCATATTTTGCAGTCATAAGTTGCAAAGAATTTTGCTTCAAAGAAAAGCCTTGTTGCAAATGTATTTCTAGATCGATGTAATTTCCATTTTATTGAAGCAACGAAGCCCAATTCTTTTAAAGTTGTCTTTGGAGAGAATTTTGGAGTTATGTAGGTGTTAACTAGTTTTTCTTCCTTTGGAAGTATCCTCAATGTATAAAAATTGTTAACTTCTACTTTTAAACACAGAAACACGCCATATTGGGACGACACACCATGAAATTTCAGTAATTTAATTCATGTTTAATGTGTGGTCAAAAGAATCCTTATGCTTCCTGGCTTTTTATTATCTTAGGTAATCTGAGTAGCTCCTAATGAGAGGTTCTAAAAGAATTTGGGCCGCTGGTTTTATAGCTGTAATTGAGACACAGCTCTGCATAACTCCTTCCATCTACCACTTCCTCCTCCCTGTTGCTGGACACAGGTCTTGAAGACCGTAGCAGGGTGTGTACTTTTCCAAATTAGTAGTAGTTCTTGGATTATCAGTCGTCTTAGAGACAATATGTTTTCTAAACACTCGGTTACCTAATACCTATTACATGTTATCATGACAGAATGTCCTATTAAATAGAACCATATACGTTGAGGCTTTGCAAGTCAAGATGTTGGGAGGGCCACTGTGCAATACTTTTGGTGTTACCACTTTTCTGCCCAACTGTCTCCACCTAAGAGGAAGCCAGTCTTAATTTTTTTGTACATCCTTTCTCTTAAGTGTTCACATTCTGCTGGTTTCCTTAACTTTTACATCTAAAATCGAAGCATACCATTTGGGTTCAGATGCCATGTGTTGTGTTTTATCTGATCCTCATGCACTTGAACTCAGGTTTCCCCGACAAAGACCCCGTTGTTTCTGGGCTGATTGACTTTAACCAGAAGCTGGTGCTTTCTAAGCGTCACTTTCACATGGGCTTGGGGGGTGGGGGAAGCAAAGTGCCGTGATCCTCTGGGATGCTTAAACGCTATGATGTTTTTTGCAATTCTGAATTTCATGTGTTTGAATAATTTTATTCCCTTGCAGTGACAGTGAAAAGGAGCTGTTCTACTTCTGAAGAGTAAATGAATGAGTAGTAATAGGAACGCTAAGCGAGTTTAACTTGAAAATGTGATTGTTGAGTCGTTTCATTCTAAGGACTCGATCTGCTTCCCTCCCTCTCTCTGCCTTTTTCTCCTCTCATTCTTGTTTTGGTTATACTTGTAATAAGCAAATATGTCCTTATTGTGTAGAAAAAAAGAAAGTAAAACCTGTGTCTCCCATGCCCCTTTTATTGTCCTTCTCTAGATGTAATTACTGTCATTTAAAATTTTTGTCTTATAATATTTGAGGTATGTGCAGCCTGTAATGATGTTTTGGTATATGTATATATACATGTATGTGGTGAAATCACTATAATCAAATTTACATATTCATCACCTTCGATAATTACATATATGTTAAAAACAATCAATTTCTGATTTTATATGTGTGGTTTACTCCCTTTCCCCACATAAACTCTCATGTGTGTTTGGGGCTTGGAAATGAAGGGGAAGTGTTTCTTCTCCCAGAAGGTGGGGCCATCAAGAAAATTTCCTAAATTCTGGTGGTGCTAACAGGAAGGGGAGAATCATCTTTCCTTTCATTTTCAGAAACCTCCTTACACATGACTGCCACTCTTTCTGTGTTATCTGGGGAAGAAGTATATGAGGTAGGGACTCCCCATAGAATGTACTGAAAATGGAATCTGCCTATCTGACCACAGGGTGGATGAGATTGAGGATTATGGTCTTGACATGAGCACCGTAGCCTGGTGATGTGGCCAACTTATGCACAGATCAGAGGGATATAGTGGGAATATAGTTCACTGGATATAGCTGGAAGATGTGGTGAGATTTCTGTTAATGGGCTGTCAAAGCATAGAGAAATGGGCTTAGGTCATAGTCCTCTGCCCCAGAGTTCCTTTCAGTGACAAAGATAGATAAAGCCATTCCTTTTCCTCCCTGAGTCCAGTAAATGGGAGATCATTGAGGCCAACCAAGGAGAAAGTGAAACCTTATCCTCTAGGCACAAGACCCGGTCCTTTCCCCTTTGTGGCACACAGGAGAAGTTAGAACATCCCTCCAACCCTTGTGTACGACAAGACATTTTTACCCATGTTACAGGGAGGGGAGAAGAGGTTTATGTTCAACTTAAAGTGATGATTTAAACTGAAAAGGAATGGGCCTTCGATAGGTAAGAACTGTAATAAATTTCTACTTGCTTTCATTCATGGAATATTCTTCCTATGCCTGGGGAACTGACACCCAACTGCAACATGGTGGTTTGGGGTAGTAGAAGAAGGGGAAGGTATTAAGAAAAAAAATTGGTTTATGTGTATATCCCAGAAACTCAGACTGTTTGGTAAGTTAGTTAATGGTTTGTTTGGCAAAGAGGTATAATTAATTTGCCTTTCAGATTGATGATACAGCATTGTCTTAAGTTTGTTTAAAATGGTTGAGACCAAGCCTTAGGGCTTTTTTTCTTTTTTTTTTTTTGCAGTACCGGGAATTGAACCCAGGGGCGTTCTACCTCCGCGCTACGCCCCCGGCCCTATTTTTTATACTTTATTTTGAAACCGGGTCTCACGAAGTTGTGGAGGGCCTCACTAAGTAGAGAGAGAGAGAGAGAGAGAGAGAGAGCTGAGGCTGGCTGCGAACCCGGATCCTCCGGTCTCCGCCTCCCAAAGTACTGGGATTACAAGTGTGTGCCACCACGCCCGGCCTTTTTTTCCATTATTACTTAATGTTGCACCAAGTTTTTCATGTCATGCATATGTACATATGTGAAACTAGACTGTACATTCCTGAAGACTGGGAGTCCTATTTTATTTTCTAAGGAGCCACGTAAAAGAAGTATGTTCTAAAACTCAATTGAAAATCACTTCACTTTATCCATATATTCTTGCATACTAGATAATGCCAATACTAGAAGCCAAGAACTGAGGCGGGCTCTAGGCGTATCAAAATGTGTAGGAGGAGATATCTGCTTTTGAGGAACTTACTCTCAGGTGGAAAGGACACATGAATGGCTGTATAATTTCAACATAATGTGGCAAATGTGTTAATAGAAGTCGTGCATACCTCAGAGGGATACCACAGTGGTCTTTAGCCCTTAAAAGTGGTAAGAATATCAGAGAAGGCTTCCTGGATGAGAGCTAGTCTGCCTGCCCTTCCCTGCCCTTCCCTCCCCTCCCCAGGAATTGAACCCAGGGACTCTCTACCACTGAGCCCTTTTGATTTTTTATTTTGAGACATGGTTTGCTAAGTTACCACATGCTGGCCTTAAACATGCAATCCTCCTGTCTTAGCCTCTCAAATACTAGGATTACAGGTATGTGCCGCTATGCCTGACTCCACGTTCCTTTTTAGGTTAGAAAATAGTACATCACTTTTACTCCATCATTATGTCCTTCATGTGTGAGTATAGTAAATAATCATAAATGTTGAATGGATAAATGAAGTGGAATCTGGTGTGAATCTCAAATTATGAATGGGAAGTAACTAGACTAAACATTGAAAGAAGGTATTTTAGGGAGGGATGGGGAAGAGCAGAAGCAGATATTCAGGAGTTTATGACTAGTGCTTTATGTAGAGTCCAAACATAATTCATAGATGAGCCTGGACTTTGTTTTTTAGTAGTATAGACCATAGTAGATTTTCAAATGGGGCAAGTGATAGGATTTTTATTTAACTTTAATGGAGAGTATGTTAGATGGATATGAGTTGGAAGCATGAAAGTGTTCAGGTTGGTGGAGTGGTCCAAGTTCTGGGATGAGGATACGGTGATGGATTCTTTAGGTTTTTCTCTATATGATACCATGTCATCAGAAAATGGATAACTTGATTTCCTCCTTTTTCTTTTTCTTTTTGCAGTCCTGGGGTTTGAACCCAAGGGCATTCTACCTCCAAGCTCTATCCCCAGCCCTATTTTTTTGTTTTGTTTTGAAACAGAGATCTCATTAGGTTGCTGAACATCTCACTAAGTTGTTGAGGCTGGTCTTGAACCTGTGATCCTCTTGTCACAGACTCCCAAGTTCTGGGATTACAGGCACGTACCACCACACCAATTTGGATGTCCTTTATTACTTTCTCTTGCCTAATTTCTCTTGCAGCAATCCAACTTTAGGTATATAGCCAAAGGAGATAAAATAATCATATCAAAGAGATACCTGCACACTTATTGCAATAGTACTCACAATAGCCAAGATAGGGAATCTCATAGAAGAAGGTAGTATCAAATTATTCTGTACTCCATAAATAGGTACAACTATTTTATGTCGATTAAAAATAAAGAAGCTCAGAGTGGTGGCACCTGCCTGTAATCCCAGTACTTGGGAGGCTGAGATTGTGGGCTTGAGACCAGCTTCAGCAACTTCATGAGACCTTCTTTCAGAATAAAAAGGGCTGGGGGTGCAGCTCAGTAGTCGAGCACCCCAGGCTTCAATCTCCAGTACCACACACTCATACAAAATAAAGTAATTAAAAGAATATGGAAATGTAGAAGAATGAATGGAGTGTAGTAGGTGTATAGAGAATGCAAATTGGTAAGAGTTGGCAAGTGACCACAGTGAAGGATGAGTCTAGGAAGGATGTGGGTTTTCGGTTGCTGAGATGTAAGCAGATGTCTCCTGGGTAGGGCTTCTGAAGAAGCTATTGATTTCTCACAAAAAGCAAGAGAAACTCAACTGGCATGTACCATGTCCCCTAGAGTGTTAGGCAACAGATGCTTCCTACCTGCTAGAGGTTCTGGGAAATCAGTGTGAAGCACATTGTTGTCCTGAAGAGAAGAATTGGGGTCCTAAAAGGAGGTAGGCAACTAGGAATGTCTGAAACATGATAAGTTACCTGTTAGTCTTACTACCAGGAATATTAAACAAAGAACATGAAGTCTGTTCTTTGTTTATACTTTTGTTGGTGCATTGTAATTATACATCATAGTGAGGTTCAAAGTCATATAAACAAACATGCATCCAGGTCTTGGTGTGTTTCCCTTTAAGTCTCACCCCTCCCTATACATTATAGTGAGATTAGAAGTAATACCTTCATACACAGGCATAGCATAATTTGAATTGATCTTCATCAGTTCTTCCTTTCCCCCTACCTCCTCATAGCCCTTCAACTATTCTGTTCTTTTAAAGAATATTTTTAAGAAAAAGGCCCTATCTGTTGGTGGAGGCCTATTATATTTGCAAGAAAAATGTGGCTATCAAATCTTTCACATATGCTTAATCAGCAAGTGCTTCGGCACTTTCTAAGGCTCATTAATTGTTACAGGATAAAGAAAAAAAAAAAGAAAAAGAAAGGAGGCAATTGTGGTTTTTCTCACCCAGCTTGATTTGAGTGAAAAGTATAAAAACCTGAACCCATCAAAGGCAAGTTTTAAAAGCAGTGTGTAAACATGTGACTGATAATTGACTCAGACTAAAAGGCTAAATGAAGCCCACAAAACTGAAAGCTTATCACGGAGTGCATGCAGGTCAGCTCTGCACAAGATGAGATAAAGATATAAATAGGAAAGGGCCGTGTGGATTGTACTTTTTTTTTTTTAATGAGAATCAGTGTTGGGTAGTTCCTGTGTTTTGGGTTGAATTCATTCTGTAAACTGGTATATATTAAAGACTGAGGCTCAGAGATCAGAAATTAAAAACCTATCAAGTTTTATCCTTTAAATATCTCTTTTGTACTTATATTTTGAATAATCTATATTGTATTGCCATACTTAGACTGCTATAGATCAGGTTTTAACACAATTTTAAGGATATGTACAATAACATCCACAGTTCTTGGGCTGGCATGAAGTCTATTTTCTTAATATATGAATCATTAAATACAAAAACTGAAAAGATCATGAAGGCATGGAATTCAGACGACTGATACTTTCAGATTTTGTGTATTTTACAAAAAAAATTCTTAGCCTTTGATATGTCCATTTATCTTTAATACTTTATCTGGATTTTCTATCATGTCCCTACTCCCTTTCTATTCCGATTTAAGACTGAGACATTTGGCAAAAAGGAACAAAGAGTTTTAATCCTTATTGAATATGCAACTCCTTAGGCTTGGATAATGTCTGTATTTTTGCTAAGTCTGGAAAGATGTGAGTTTTAGCCAAGACTGAAGCAGCTTAAACTACTGGAATCCTACATGTATTGTTTTGTCTCGTATGTAGGAACGTACGTCTGTGTGGCCTGGTTTTACTTGATGTGATCCCGGTTAAGCTGGTTGGATGCTTGAGGTCTCTTGTGTTGACCTAAGGGAGATTTGGGAAATATCAGTTAATATACCACAGTGAGAAGGATTTATTACAAATGCCATGTATCATTCATATGGGCATCCTTCCCTTGTAAACCCAATACCTTATTTAAGAATGTATTGTCAGAGCTGGGATTAATTCCCTGAAAAATATAAAAGAGCCTCCTACCCCCCAAAAGAAGCTCACCTTAGAATGAGGTGAGCTTTGTGTCTGCCTTGAAACTCTGCTCCTTTCCTTCTGCCAAGATTTAAGTGAAGTTCCCTCATAACAAGGAAATATAATATGAATCAGGGCTATACTTTTATCCACAATTAAGTAAATAACATGCCAAATGATATTTGATGTCTTTCTCTAGACCAAACGGCTGAACAATGTAAGATCCTATAGAATGAGACTTTAGATTTTAATTGTTTTTGTTGGTAGCAATTCGGGAAAATCTAGGAATTTGAAGATTATGATAATATTTGCTGATAGCTCACAGAATATTAACATTCATTTTTGTATATTTCTCTCCATTTGACTTTGTAGGCTCCATGTAATTGAATCTTTTTAGTTTGGAATTACTTTAATCCCATGAAGTTGAAAATTGCTTAAGTATAGATAAATCATTCATTACTAATGTTACAAAGAAATAAGCTCATCCTTTGTTTAATTTTTTATATCAAAGTTAGATGCACACACACACACACACACACACACACACACACAGACTAGAGTCCAATAGTTTCAACAGGCTTGTGATGAAAAACTATCCTGTCCCAGTGCCCTCCCACTACCCTTTACTTTGAATTCTTTTAGAATATTGAGATTTTTATGTTCCTAATTCTTCATCCCATCCTTTTGTCCTGTACTTTCTAGTTTGGGACATTAACTACTGAATTTCTACTATGGAAGCCAAGGATTTAACTCACTTTCACTACTCCTCTTCCTTGTCCTCTCAGTACAATTATGTTGTAATTTTGGAGGAACGAGCCTCGTGGTAGGTATGTGTATGCATTTTTTAAATTTCTTTAACTATATAACTTTTTAAAAACTTGATTTCTCTGGATGTGTTTTTTTCCTTATATATGCATCCCTAATTCAACCATAATCTCTTTTGAGTTTGCTTAAATCTCTTTCTAGTATATGAAAATACATTGACTATTTTATCCTTTGGATGAAACATCTTTTAGAGTCTTTGATCTATAGTAGCCCAGACTGCTTTATAGCCTACTTCATAGATATCATCTTGGTGATTCTTTTCTTGGGGATTCTTGGGGATTCTTTCTGGTTCTAACTTGTATTGGACAAGTTGGCTGAATTTCT